>PVKZ01002914.1:0-175591 GCA_004027375.1 Macroglossus sobrinus | reverse complement strand
GAAGAAGAAGAAGAAGAAGAAGAAGAAGAAGAAGAAGAAGAAGAAGAAGAAGAAGAAGAAGAAGAAGAAGAAAGAAGGAGGAGGAGGAGGAGGAGGAGGAGGAAGAGGAGAAATTTGAGGCAAGAACCTGGGAATCTGAATGCTACGTCTTACGGTCACTTCTCATTTTCTAGGCACTACAACAGGGTATAAGGATGTACCAGTAAGCAAAGCTCTTTCTCTCTCATCAAGAATCTTATAGTTGATATTTCAGAAATACTTGCTATAACTGGGTATGTGGTACTTTGAGAGCCCACAGGCCCACCCCCCGCTCCCTGCTAAATTGTCAAGATCATGAAAAACTTTCCAGGAAGTTAAATCTGGGCGGATTACCTGAAGAATGAGTGTGAGGCAGGCAGGCTAAAGAGGATGCTGCATGTTAAAACACCAATCCAGGGGGGGAAAAATCAGTGCAGGAAATGTCCCTGAGCATCTCTCTGTGTTCAAAGTAAATGTGGTCATCTGTAAAATGAGGTCCAGAATGGAAATGTCCAGTGTCCCAAAAGCAAAGCATATAGTACCCTCTAGTTAATTGTAGGTGCTCTATAAATATCACTGCCCCCTTCTTGTGATAATGGCTAATAAACTGGCTCTTGAGGGATGTGTATTTTTGTTACAACAGTAAGATCAGGGGAAGTTTATTCTAGTTAGATATTGCTACATAATAAACCACCCCAAACATTATAGTGTAAAAAAATCAACTGTTTTATTATGCTTATAGATTCCAAAGGTCAAAGAATTCAGCTAGACACTCATACAGGTTGATAAATTAAGTTGATTATCGGTTAAAATATAGTGTCAATATGGAGACATGCAACCACATTTCGGTTTCAGTCTCAGCCCGACTGTTTATCAGCTACGTCATATCAACTGTAAGCCTGTTTTGCCATCTGTAAAATGGGACTCAGAAGAGCAATCATCTTTACATGGTCATTTTAAGGATTAAATGAGCAGTGAGCTAATTATGTAAATCTCTTAGCATAGTGCCTGACAAGTAGTAAAAGTCCAATAAGTGTTAGCTATTATTATTTTTACAAAATTCAGCCAGAATATAGTGGAAATAGCAAGTCTTTGCTCTGTGAAGTTTGGGCTCTTGTTTGGGAAACTTTGACTGGTTGTGGGCTGTTACCACCTAGAGGCTTTTTTTCTGGTATGCATGAGACCAGGGCAGGGATGTCTTCAAGCCTCAGTTTAACTGGAATTGCAGACCAGATGATGTGTATGTGGACCTCACCATGTGGCTTTGGCTATTCAGAATATAACCGTAGAATTCCAAGAGAGAGTATTCCAAAAGGGAGTATGCAAAGAGCATATGAGATGGAAAATATGTGTGGCACTTTTTGAAATCAAAATCTGTTACAAGACCTTCCCAGAAAGAAAGTCGTCTGTTCTTTATTTTTGTAAACAGAGGCACAGAGTCTGATTAGACTTATATCTCTTAGTCTAGTAGGTTTATATAAGCTCAGGACCTGGTCACCATACTAACTGGGATTTCCTTGAGAGCAGGATTTGTATTTTACTCACCATTGCACTTCCAATGTCTATTACAATGGCTAGTGCATTACCGGTATCCTATTGACATCTGTTGAATAAACAAATAAATTCATTCAAGCTCTTTTGAAAGAATATCAGAAAATAAAAACATGTATAAAAATACTCTACTATCTTTTCAGGAATTCTAAAAAAAAAGAGGAGAAGAAAAAACAATGTGGCCTGATTTGGGGTATGGTTTTTCTCCTCAAAAGGAGACATGAATGATGACATTTAAAATATTGTGACATCAGGGAGGGTAGAAAAGAAAAAATATTTATGAACAAAAGGGTTTTCCAATACTCTTCTCCCTCAAGATTCTACCGTTTCTCCTAGCAGGGCTTACTCTAGTACAGAAAAGCAATATGATTTCCAGCGAAACGATTAGATACATCTATTGGTTTGTGGTGTTGCTTTGTCTTGGGGGACTCACTCTATACTTAATAATATAGAGTCTATGACTACGGACTATGTTAGTCATTGATTCATATGACCTTGGCCCAAGATATGACTTTGTGTTCCTCATCACTTAGCACAGCTTACAGCAAGAAGAAACAGCCACACATGAGCAAATTGTCTTCTAAAGTGACAGCCCAGGGAGTTTTACAAAAATAATATGTAATGATTTTACACACCTTCTCCCTATGTCTAAACACTCCCTTGAGTATAAGTCATATCTTCCTGGAAGAAGCATTTTCTCTCAGACAATCAGAACACACACACACACACACACACACACACACACACACACACACACGTGTATATATAGTAATTTGTAATTTGTGCCTTCAATGCATAGCAGCTGGGAGTATTTGGTGCCAATAACTTTTTTTATTTGCTAATATCATTTGGCTTTCTCCTCAAATGAAATTTAAAATGAAACAGTTTGGCAATTCACATTAGCACCATCTAGCAATAGTCCCATGTTGGTTCCACTGCAGTTTGATAATTTACAGACTCATTGGACTGAAAGGGACTTGGCAAGCTTATCTAAGTCAGTGGTTCCTAAACCTGGCTAAGCATCAATATTTAATAGGAACCTTTAAAAAATACAGATGCCTGGGTTTAAAGCCCTACCGACCAATATATTAAATCTGCACAAATGGAACCTAGAAATTTTAATTTTTACAAAGCTTCCTACTTCCCAAGTGTTTCTGATGATAAACTAGGATTTGAAATCACTGCTTTAATCCATGTCTTATCTTCAGCTGAAACCTTAAGAGTAGTTTTGTTTGCTTTTTTTGTATGTATGTTCATTCATTCTTCCTTCCTTTCTTTTTTTCTCTCTCTTTCTTTTCCTTCTGTCTCTCCCCCACCCTTCCTTTTCTCTCTCTCTGTCTCTCCCCCCCCCTCCCTCCTTTTCTCTCTCTCTCTCTCTCTCTCTCTCTCACTCCCTCTCTCTCTTTCTCTCACCTCTCTCTCTCACTCTCTCCCTCTCTCTCTCTCTCCTCTCTCTCTCTCACCCTCTCCCTCTCCCCTTCTCTTTCTTTCATGTGAGTAAAGACTATGTGACAATAAAACTCTCTGATTCCTCACTGGTAAATTTCAGGCCTTTCATGAGTGGCCAGGATTTGTCGGGACCAGTTTTAGAGATAAGAAGCTAGAAGAGGTTCTTCAAAGCACAGGTACTTCCAGGAGATTACCATCAGCAACATTTCCTCTTCAGTAAACCCCTGACAGTGAGGTCACGGTCACTCTCCCTGGCTTCTATTCTCTAATCTAGTTTTAAGTGTGCTGGTTCCATTGGACTTTAGTACTTCCCCTAAAGCAAGGATTTTATCAACCTTTGCTAATGTGCCTCTCAACATTATCACTCTTTCATCTCAGACATCATCGATTAAAAGAAAATGTATGAGATTATAATGTCTCCCTATTTAAAACTCTTCAGTGATTTCTCATTTAATGAAGGAAAACCAGACTTCTTACCATGTTCCTGTGCCCCTGCATGATCTTGCTCCTGCTGGCATTTTTGACTACATTACATCTCGTGTTCCTTCTTGTTCTCTAACTTCTAAACCTCCATTCTGTTGTGTGAACATAACTCTTTCTGCCTCTGGACTTTGATTTTTATAATTTTGCTCTGCCTTGATGTTTTAATATATTTCTAATATATATATATATATATATATATATATATATATATATATATTTCTAATATATATATACACATATATAGTTCTGATATATATATATTTCTAACAATATATCTAATATATCTTTTAACCCAATCTTAAGCCCAGATCTAACTTAACTATCATCTTCTCAGAGAGGACCTCCCTGACCAGTCCATTTTATATCTTCTTCATATCTTGTCATTCTCCAATTTATTAACTAATATATTTCCTTTGCAGCAGCAATTAGAAGCTGTTATGCTTTATTAGTGTATCTATTGTCTGTGGTCTTTACCCTATTACAGTATATGCTTCCTGAGGACAGAGACTTTATCCCCCTTCTCTATTGTAGAATCGATCCTTGGTTCTCAACAGAAAGCCTGATTCAAAGTAGATATTCAGTACATATTTATTGAATGAGTCACGTAGTGTCATGGGCTTCTCCAGTGGTCAGGCTCTGCTGACATCAGAAGTAGCTTCTTTTCCAATTTTCAGTGTCTTAAGAAACTTGACTTCCCGGTACATCTTGTTAACTTAAGAGTTACAATTGTATGTCATCACAGTGGCTCATAACTTAATGTAATCATCTTACTAACTCACTTGAATCCTTCTTTCTACAGTATAAGGCCATATTCTTTTTCTACTAACGTTAGAAAAAAAAATCACACAGTGTATCATGAATAACTTGCTATTAGTCAATACCACTCTTAGTGACCACAGCAATTGGATAAACCACCTAATGAAGACGTGCTGTCATTTTATTATATGTGTACAGCAAACATATATTTTTATGAACTACCAAGTCTGGCAGCATTTAGAAAGTTTTTAACCTTTTTCTAGTGAAGTTTATATGATTATAAACTTGAAGCACAACATTGTGGGAAAAGAACTGGGTGAAATCACGCCTTAGAGCAATTGTTTCACTCTGTGTAGTACTGGAAATGTCATGTCATGTATCTGAGCCTAAATTTCCTCCTCAATAAAATGGAAATAAAACCCAAACCACATGGTTATTGTGACATTCAACATCCAAATAAAATTCTGGGTGTGGATATATTTTAGAAGTATCAAAACTTTATTCAAACTAAAGAAAACATTATATAAATGGTTACCACTAGTCATTCATGTAAAAAGACTTGCTGGACACCTAGTGTGTTTAATCTTTGTGCTGAGTGCAAGAGACACAATGAACAAAATAGGCATGACCCATGTCCTCAGAGAGATTTTAGTCTAAGAAGAAGACAAATGTTAAGAATTCCTATAAATATATTATTATTACTTTTCATAAGCCTTATGAAGGACTATTATATGATTATCAAAGAGACATAATATTGATTTATCAATAAATAATTACATAGTTATAAAATCAGTATTGTCCTAGGGTAATCTTCTATTAGGCCAACACCACCCTATTAAGCTTCTCATTCTCTAAGGCAATGGGAATTAGTTGACACCTGAAAAAGAGAACAGCAGAGTGCATTGAATATTGTCTAATATGTGAGAATCATTTCCAAATTCAGATTAATGCAGTTCATGGAAGACTAAAAAACAAATGAATTTCTTTGAAAAAAATGTATATATCAACTCCCAGTACCATCTGCATACTAACCTAGAGATTTTCCCCTTATTAATTTTCACCTTCTGTTCTCCCTTAACAGCATCTATTTTCTGAAGAAGCTCATATCACTTCTTTCTCCATGTATTTACCATTGCTATCATCTTGAATGAAATTGTAATATTCTTCTAATTCACATCTGTGTTTTTAGTATTTCCCTTTCTAATCTAAGTAATATCTTCTTATAGGTGCCACTTGGTCAATGTATAAAGTTATAAAAGCAATTGGAAATTTGACTACATGATACTTAACAAAAAGCAAAAATGCCTGTACAAAATCAGAAGACAAATAATACATGAAGAAATTATTCACAGTGCAAAATTCAGAGAAATGGCTGACTTTATTAATATGCAAAGAGCTCTTGAAAATCAATAAGAAAAAAAATGACCTAATAGAAAAATGGGCGCAGAAGATGAACAGGTAATCCACAGAAAGAATCATATGAATGGCCAATAAACATGAAAAAGAGCACAATATCACACATAATTAACAAAAAACAAATTGAAATTTTAATGAAATGCCATTTGTCACCTATCAGAATGGTATAGATCAGAGCTTGAGAATACTGCACATCAATGATGGTAGAGAACACCAAATCTCGCATTAACTGATGAGATTGTAGATTTTTAAAAAATATGATGATGTATAAAAATAGAGTTCAATTTGCTTTTATCAAAACTTTAAAAATGCATATACTTCCACAAAGTAATTTTATGTTAGATTATATCTTACAAATATATTCACATTCACTTATTCATGAAAGTATATTGCAGCGTGGTGCGTGAATGTTTTTTTAACTGTAAACATCACAAATGGCCAGCAACAGAAGTCTGGTTAACTAAATTTTCTACGATAATATGCACTGTATCTTTAAGAGAGTGCCCAGCAAATAGCACACCTTTCTCCTTCCTGAGTCCAGAATCAATTGAGAAATTAGACAAGAAATAGCATATGTGGAGACCAAAATATCTCTTTTAAAAAACCAATAAAGGCTATACTAGAGAATGTGGCTTATATCTACTACAGGCAAATTGGCTTTTTCAAATACCCACTGTACTCCTAGACCATTACTGCTTCTGTAGAGACACTTCTCAGTGCATGCTCCCTGGGCCACAGCTCTCTAGAGTGAAGAAAGAAAGGTGACACAAGTATGTGCCATTCATTCTTCTCAGGTAGACCAATCAGATAAGTGATCTGATTTTTGCAAAAACAAAAACAAAAACAAAACAAACAAACAAAATAAAACATCTAATCCCATAAAGCGTACCTGAGTAACTCAAATTCTTCTGGAAAGATGACCAACTACTACTAATTGGTTACTTTTATGAAAAGCAACTAGATCAGGGATTTAGGGCAACTATTATTATTCATTTTATATCCTCTGCGTTCTTCAGATTTGTTTTTATTTGCATATATTATTTACAATCATCATAATAAAACTAATGTAAACCATTTGTTGGTGCTTGATTGTTGCTACTGATTTAAAAAAAGCACATTTATTTTCACTCACGGTCTCCAAACTTCCAAGTCAACCTGTCTCTAGCTAACACCTAGATGTGAAGCCTGAATACTACAATATATTTACATTACCCTGCCAAGGTTATTTGATCAGTTGCCGAACCACTGCCCATCAGCTCTGCCTGTCAGAAAAACTATCTGTTGAAGAAATCACACTTCTATGATACTGTTGGCTAAGAAGATTGATAGATCATTTTTCAAGAATGACACAGCTGTATCTATCAGTAACTTAAAAAATGCCTTTTACCCTGGCAATTTCAGTTTTAGGAATTTATCCTAAAGCAATCATCACAAATGTGAGTGAAGACTTAGTTTCTAAGATGTTTATTGGAACATTGTTTTTAAGTCTGATGACATTGTTCATGCTAAATGCCCAATATTAGGAAATTGGTTGACTAAGGTATGAGACATCACTACAAAGACAAACTTGCAGTCATTATAATTATGAAGAAGAATGTACCATGACCTAAAAAGGTGTTCACAACACATCTTTCAGTGGAAAACACATAGGTACAAACATTGTGTAAAATATACATTTATTTTTGTATGTAAAATCTAAATAGGAAACAGTGTAGAATGCACACTAAACTATCAATGGCAGTCATCTATGTATGATAATGACCTAATTTTCATTTTCCTTTATTTTCCTTAAGCTATATTGTCTCAAATTTATTTAATAAATAAATATTATTATTTCACTAAACAGAATTAAGCATTTTTACACATATACATACACACACGCATATATCAGGAGAGAAACATGCCAATTTCAAGATCCAGCTAAGAAGTTATCTATTAAGCAAAGTCTTTCCATGTCTCCCTGTTGTAATTATTTCTCACGCCCCTAAACTCTCACTCCACATGTATTTAGACCTTCTTACTATGTGTATGACTCCTGCCTTAGACTGAAAACTTCCTGATGGTGGGGGCATGTTTTACCCAATACAGATACACCCCTGGCTCCCAAGAGCAGGGCAAGAAACACATGTGCACAATGACTGTTTGTTGACCTGAATGGAATTACCACTATTAGGTTAATTTTAAAATATTATAAAATTATTGATGGCAAAACAATAGGTATAGGTCATGTTAGCTACTGAAATAACCCATTGGGCATGGGGGAAAGAAATATTGTAACTTTAAAGAGTTGTTCAGTTTCTATTGAATGTGATTACATTGAAATGGACACTCAGATGGGTTTCTGAAGATTGTAAAAAGGCACCCAGAAAGCTCTCCATACCTTGAGGCAGTGGCATGGCACAGAAAAATCAGATATCAATAAGGAAAGCTTCACTATGGAGAAAGTTCTGCGTGATCCATCAATCCAACCCTCAAACAAGTCTGGAGTTATTAGTAAAGAACCCAGCAATCTAGTACCTGCTCTCATTCTTGCTCTATGGGGGAATAAGTGCTGTGAGATGAGCCTTGGCAGTTTTGTGCCTCTCTAGGACTTGTTAAATTTCTCTCTCCCTCCTCTCCTACCTTTTGAAATCATAAGCTCTGATGCTTTATGTTCTGGCTTGTAAATGAAGCCTGTTATTATCATTGAGATAGTGTTTTTATGGCATAAATAATGAGCTCAAACAGGGAAAGCGGCGTTGGGTGGAATTACTGTCTGAGCTGAGATGGAAATAATCAATATGTCCTCACTTACAAATCTCATCTGCATGTCAGCTCCATCCTGCTGGCTGTCTCCCTACAGATTCATTTCACAGGAGGCCCAATAAAACATGCGGGTGGCATTGATCTGTTTTATTCATAGCCAGAGATAGAAATGCATCATTTGAAATTAATAGGAGAGCTTGTGTTTATAACCCGATTCAGAATGAGTAGCCTGCCATGCAGACCATTAAGAAAGGACTCTACTGCTTAGAGAGATGACCCCAGGGACCAGAGATTAGGGACCTTTGTTTGAAATCCTCTGTGATATCACACTTATTATCATTTTTCATGCTTTAGGATTTTGCAACCTGAATTCTACATTTACTTATTAGAGCATTTTTTTAAATCAACCCAAGATGCTTTGATCCATTTCTAGATACTTTCTTCAATTCTGCCAGGCCTTTTTTTCTTTAATTTTGTGCAAAGTGAACACTAAGACATAATCTCATGGAAATGGAAAGGAAACTTAGTAATCTTTTATTTCAATCTTGTTCCTAATTGTTATATATGTCCAACATTACAATGGTCAGCCACTCTGATCTAATATTTCCAGGTGAGGGAAATTCACATTTTAAACGCAGCCCTACTTGAAAAAATAGTTTAGAAAGCTTTGCTTTTTTAGAAAGTTATAATAAAAATAATTTCCTTGGCATTCCTAGGAGAGATACTTCTATTTCTTGAAGTCTCTCAAAATAACCCACAGCATTCCTTATATAACAGCATTTTAAGAATATACAGAATAAATAAGTAGTCCTTAAAATAGCCTATAATGGCCTAAATGATAGGCAATCTTGCTTACCTCTTTGGTTTATCATGTACTATTTTATATCTTTACTATCAGTTCTTAGAACGTAACACATTCCCTTTTTCCTAGATCCCCCTCACTGTTTGCTCAAATAGCACATACTCATCCTTCAGTATTCAGATCAAGTGTCTTCTCTTCAGGAGAGATTTTAATGGTTCCCCCAGGCTAGATTAAATCCCTTTGTCACATGCCTTAATCCTATAAAACATTTCCTTTATAGCTTAAGTTTTATTTTATTGTTTTATTATTTTTAGATGTATTATTTTGAGATAAGTATAAATTCCTATGCAGTTATAAGAAATAGTACAGTAAGATCCTGTGTAGCCTTTATCACATTTCCCACAAAGATAACCTCTGGCAAAACCATGGTACGATATAACAACTAGAATATTGATATTGATACATTCCACCATTCTTATATATATTTCCTCAGTTTTACATATGGTGTCCTTTTATAGTCACATCCACTGCCCTCTTCTCACACATAACCCCGCGTGATCTCAGGCCCCTAGCAACTACTAATTTGTTCCCCATTCTTATCATTTTGTCATTTCAAAATGCCATATAAATGGAATAATTAATTATGTAGCCTTTAGGGATTGTTTTCGTTAACTCCTTGGAAATCTAACCCAGTTTTTGCATATATAAATTTTTCATCCCTTTTAATTGCTGAGTGGTATTCCATGGTACAGACAAAACACACAGTCCGTTTAACGATTCACCCCCATATAACAAAACTTAAAGTTTTTTTTCTCAATTTTTGGCGATTACAAATAAGTCTTCTAAGAATACTCATGTGTGAACCGATGATTACATATTTCTGAAAAAAGTGCACAAGAAGGCAATTGCTAGGTTGTATTTCTATTGCATTTTATCATTATATATTCAAGCTCTTTAATCTACTCACAGCTGTGATAGTCACTTGGCTGTGGGCTCCATAACAGCAAAGAACTAAATCTTATCTTTTGTCTCTGGCACCTAGAGCAACACCTGGCACTTAATCATTATTCAGTGAATGCGTATAAACACAGTGTATAGATGTAGTTTTTAGCACTCTCCTACCTGATGTAAGAGATTGATTTGGAGCACGTACTTTTCAACCTCACAAGCTCCACTAGGTTTCTTGAGTAGCACCTTTCTTTTCTGGGGCCTCTGGGTGTCCTGAGATTTTGCAGCTAAGAACGCAGAAGGAGGAAGGCTAGTTTGGATGACTCCTATGTGCTCTTCTCCTAGGTTACTTATCTTCTCTACATGATTTCCTGCTGAAATAAAGTCTGTTGTGTCCTCTTGACTCTAGGGAGTTCACTCTGTAGAATTTAAAGAGGAAAGAGAAATCATAAATGAAAAGAAACACCAGAGACTCATTTTTGATAATAATAATTTTTTATCTGCAAGTTGGCCGAAAATGACCTGAAAGATATGACAGTGAATTAAAGACAAGAAAAATGTTTTTAAAACAAACAAAAAAAATGTATCCTTATTTTTTTTTCTGTGTTCCTGTCAACAACAACATTTCTAAAGTAGACTTTCTAGAGAACTTATCTCCCTGGGGAGAGCTGGGTTTCTTTCATAATTTTGTGTTACCTTGGTTGGGTAAATCCATATCGCAGAGTCTCAGCTTCACAATAAAATAAATGGTGATAATAATTCCTAAGAAGGTCAGGTGAAATAAGGCATGGAAAGGTAATTTGGGGATCATAAAGGACTGTGTAAATGTATATGCACATTTTGGCATATTAGAGACTGAAATTATGCTCCTATAGCACTTCCATTTTAATTTAGTTCAACAGACTCAAAGTGGGCATCTATTGTGTTTTAGGCACTAAGGGTGATTATGATTGGGGGTGGGGTGTGGTTTGAAGTTAGAGGCCCTGTGCTATCTGTCAAAATAGAAATAAATAATTGCAGTAGTATAATAACAGATGGAAACAAAGTGCAACAGGAAACCAGAGGGGTGCCTTATCCAACTTAAGGAGAATGAAAGAGGACTTTGGGCATAAGAAAAGGCTCTTTCAAGAAGGAGATATATGAGTGGGTCTAGAGGAGAAGTAAGATATTGACTTTTAAAGACAGAGGAAGGAGATTAAAGAAAAGTGGCATCAGAGAAGCAAAGGCATGAAAAATGAAAAGGAATCAGAGTAATTAAATCTGACAGAAGATATGATGAGTAATTAGGCAATGTGTGGAAGAGTAGATTTGGGCCACATTACAAAGGACCAGTAAATTTAGATGTAGAATTTTGGCCTTTCACCTGTGGTCAAAAGAGCCATTAAAGAGTTTTAAGCAAGGACATTGTATGAAGAATTATTCTGAGGAAGGTGACCATGGCAGCAGAAATCATTGGAGATAAAGAGGCTAGATTGGCCAAGGAGAGAAAAAAGAATATGAGTAAGCAAGATCAGAAGTCAGCACTATAAGCAGGGTAGAATTTTCAGGAGGAGAGCATGAAACAAGTTAGGCAGAAACACCCCATGAAGTGTCTAACAAGTAAAATTAGGTTCCGAGCATAGACTCCACAGACAGATCTAACTCAGCTTAAATTCTCATTCTTCCACTTATCTGTGTAAACTTAGGCAAGTGAGATATCCTCTCTATTCCTTAGTGTCCTTATCTGTAAAGTAATGATACAGATGCCAAAACAGATTCCTATTTTTATGATTAAATAAAATCAGTATAAACATAGTCACTAGCATGTAATAGTTCAATAAATGTTAGCTTGCTTGCTTGCTTATTTGTTTGTTTGTTTGTTTGTTTGTTTGTTTAATATTATGCATGAACTTAAATTTGAGCTGTGGGCCAGGAAGAACATAGAAGGTATTGTACTTTAGAAAGACTACCTTACCCAAACTTGGAGAGTAGATTTGAAGGAGATAAGACTGACAGCAAAGAAACCAGTTAGGAAGCTATTTCAATAACCCAGAAAAGAGACACTGAAAACCTGGACTAAAGGAAGTATCTTATAGTAAACTTCATGGACTGCTCACAGTAGTAATCTCATTGCTTAGAAATGAATCCAGCACAGAGTGGATTCTTAAAATAATCTATGAATGAATGAATGAATGAACGAATGAATGAAGCAGCAAATGTGTAAAACTTCCATAGAATAAACTTTTAGAATTGAAATATAATATGCACTCAAAGTCACATATAATTATATAGCTTTGTGAATTTTCACAAACTAAATAAGCCGATACAACCATCTCCCAGATCAAAAAACAGAAAATTATCTTCATCTCTCAATCTCCCCTCTGTGTTCTCCATGTCACTACCACTCCACAAAGAAACCATTGTCCTGAATTCTAACAGCATACATTAAATGTGCCTTTAAAGATTAAAAAAAAAAAAACTTTATATAAATGGAGGCATGTAAATATGTACTCATTTGTATCTGGTCTATTTCTTTTGATTAATACTACATTTATGAGATTGATTCAAGCTTCTGTATGAAACACTGGATCTTTCTTGTTGCTGTATAATATTCCCTGCATTAATGTACTAGAATTATTTATTTCGATGATGGTCACTTGAATAGTTTCCAATTTGGGGGCTGTAATTGATAATGTTTAGAAGACCATTCAAAGACTTGTCATATGGTGAATGTATGAATGTGTTTCTGTTGTGTGTGTACCTAAGAGTTCAGTTGCCAGGCAACAGGTTAGGCATACATTCAGCTTTAATAGATATTAATGTTGTCCTGAGTCTCTGGTCTCTGGCAGTGTATGAGTATTTTAATTGTTCCACATTCTTAAGAATACTTAATATATGTTTTGATTATTATGTAGGTTTATTTGTTTTTAATTATACTATTTTTGATGCACTAAAGTGTTCATTAGTATGACCATGATTACTAATAAATTTGATCATTTTGTTTTAATTTACTGGCCATACACATAACTTCTTTTGTATGGTACCAATTCAAGCCTTTTACACATTTACATATTGCCTCATCCGTCTCTTTTTTTTCCTCTTATTTCTTTGTAAATGTATTTGTAGGGACACTGTAGGAAATCCTTTATTGGATATACACACAGCAGATGCCTTTACCAACACTGGTATTGAGCTCATGCTTTTTTAAATTGCTATCTTTTGATGAACAGAAATATTTAATTTTACTATACATCAATCTATGTTTTTTCTTTAATAACTGTTTTATCTTTCTCTTTTAAAAAATCTTTGCCTTTTCCAAGTTTAAAAGATGTTCTCCTATGATTTCCTAAAAAATCTTTATTGTATCCTCTTCTCTTTTAGGTCAGTAATCTATGTGAAATTTAATTTTGTGTAAAATATGAAGTAGGAGATAAAGATTTTTTCCATGGCACCCAATTGATTCTCCACCGTTTTTTGCAAGATTGTATTTCCCCAAACAGTGTAATATCACCAATATGGTGAATTAGGTAATTGTATTCTTTAAAATATATTCTCTTCCATTGGTCACTTTACTAAAAATCACCATTATTTTGCATGTTTGAGGAAAATGAGGAAACTGAGTCTTTGGGAAGGGAACTCAGTGGTTATTTGTTGGTTTCTCCAGAAAAGTCTTCAGTTTGCAAAAAGCCCTAAAAATTGGCTTTGAGCACAATTACAGACAGTTGAAGCTTTTGTTATTTTAACATTCTTGGAATGAGATCTGTTTGAAAGCTCCATGGAAATGGCTGCAATTTCATTTGTAAAATGTGTGAAAAATATGTATCTTTGAATTTTTCTGAGAGCATATAGGTTAGACTCATTTTTTTTTCATGTGTCATTAGGCACAATGTGTTTGTTCTGATGCTTCTTGAAAATCAAAGCTCAGCCTGGTCACAGAGAATAATGGTCAAGTTCATGGTTCTTTCAGAGAGCGAGGTTCTGGTTCAGTGTGAGATAAGTAGCAGAGGCATCTAAGAGCTGAGTTCCCAATGTCCTCACAGTAAAATGAAGCTAAATCCATACACACACACACACACACACACACACACACACACACACACACACACACATATATGTGTATATATGTGTGTGTGTATAATCTTCAAACTAATTAAAGAACCAATCAATAATTCTTTCAAATAATTATAATTGTAAAAATGTGTGACAGCACATTAAAATGTTAAAAATGGCTTTGTGTAAAGATATTATTCTGGTGTGCTGCTACTCTCTTAGGTTATATTTTGTCCTGGGTCCATAAAGCCTTTAACTAAAGTTGACGTGCTATTAAAGAGTAATAAAGACTATGATGCAGAGAAATTGACAATTGCCTCCACTTCACCCATAAATTTCAAAGGAATTCATTCTCAATTTTTCAAACTCTGCCTTCCCACATACATAGATTCTTTCTGGCTTTAGGCTGTTCTCCTGTGTGTTGTATCAAACTTGAAGACACAATTAAAATAATTATTTTTACATTTGAATCTCTTTTTTCTGTTTGTGTTATATTTACATCTCTCTCCCCAGAGTCACATTTTTAAATTAGAAAAATGGAATTTTGCTAATGTATTAACTGAAGGAAAAAGGCACGAGATTCAGAGAGACACAGCCTCTGGTCTTTCCCGGTCTCAATTCATCTGAATGCAAGAATCTCAATGTCCTGAAGCATTAACATTTAGGTGAGGGGAGAGGGGTAATTTCTCTTTCTCTTTCTCAAATTTTTATTTTGAAATAGAGGTTCAAAGGGAAGTTATAAAAATAGTGCAAAGAATCCCAAGATTCCTTCACCTAGCCTCCCCCACTAGTGATGTCATATATAACTCTAATACTATGTCAAACCAGATAATCACCATTGGTATAATCTTGTTAACTAGACTATAGACCTTACTCAGTTTTCACCAGTTTTGTGTGTGTGTGTGTGTAGTTCCAGGTGAGTTAATCTTGTGTCTAGTGCATGATGTATCCATCATCACTATGATCGAGATAGACTACTGCTTCTTTATTGTGTTTGCCAAGTGGGTGTGATTGCTCTCTTTTTTCTGAAGAGTTAAAGTTCAAACTTCTTAGCCTATTAGTCAAAGTCCTTCAAAAGGAAGAGGTGACTTCAAATTGTCGGTGTTGTAAGGCATTCATTGGGGCCTGGTTTACCTTTGGGCTGAGCCACTGTGAGTTTAAAAATTGATTAATGCCTAATGTTAATCTCCTCCTAAACTCGCTTTACCAGTGTAGGAAAAAGTTTTCTTTCTTCATCTTAATGGTAATGTGGCAAAAATATTTTCTAAAAATCTGAAAAATTGAGACAAGTCTGATACTTTCAGATTTCTTTATTTCAATTCTGTTACCTGCAGTTGGAAAAGTAAGCTAAGCTGGTATTTTCCCCACAGAACACATCTCAGAGTATGGACGTGGAATTGATATTCTCGCACACAACTGGTTTCAGAGCTTTGCATTGAACGTTGTTTGATGCTTCCTGTGTTTTAATCAAAAAGCACTCCATAAAACGTCAGCTGTTTTTCCTCATATGTATAGCTTGTTCAGATGGGGTCACCAAGAGGTGACACCAAAGAAAAAAAAAAAGCAGTGGGGTCTCCAAACTCCATCTAAAACCTGACATCCGTCCATGCTTCAGACATGTTGCTAAGCTCTGGAAACTTGATAGTGGACAAAACAGACACAGTACCTACCTTCAAAAAACTTATAGTCTAGTGAAGGAGTTCTTAGGGCAGTGTTCTTATCTGATTATCTCAATGTAGTAGGGCCTATTTCAACATATCCTACATAGTATACATTCATTAGGTATTGGATAGATGGATTAACCAGCATAGGAGTGATCGAAGGAACAAATGCCAAATTAAGATATAATAACAAAGATTTTATTCTTTTTTTTCTCTCTAAATTCTATTTTGTAATGTTTGGAAATAAGTTCACATTTCATAAGAAAATGCCTTCTTTGGATTTTAAGATGGAGAGCTGAAGCTAAAGTCAAATTTCTCAATAGTTTTTCTAAGCAGTTTTAAAACCAGCTTTATTTTTTGAGACTGTATCCTGTGCATGCAGATATTCAGCACTGTTCTTTTTCTCATTCTAATTTACAGTGCAATCAATTCAAATAACATGCAAAAAGAAACATTACTAAAAAATAAGTATTATCAATTAGCATACAAAAGTGGAACTGCAGACACTGTTTCTGGATAAGAGGTCCTAAGAGAGCTCAACAGCCCACAGGCAAGAACAACACTGAACATCCAAGTTTACAACCCCTTTGGAGTGCTTGAGCAAAGAAAAGCAGCTCCAGATTAGTAGTCCTCAAGCAAACTGATATTATTTCCTGTAAACTCACTTGGAAAACAACATGATTTGGGAGAAAATCTATGGGTGTTAAGAGAAAACTGTCACCTATCCAAAACTCTCTAGGTTGACTTATAGTGTTCACCCAGACAAAATGTTAATTGTGGACAGGTCATTTGTTCAGAGTTCAGACTGAATGCTCTATTTAAAGCAAATGGCATTTTGTTATCTTAAGAGAAATGCTTATGCAACCTAACCTCCTATGTGTGTACTTTTATCCAAACGGCACTTGAGAAACTGGGAGTCTGCATGCTATTATAACTATCCCTTGTTTGTTTGTTCATTTGTTTATTTGTTTGAGATTATACCAAGTTGAGAATGCAATCTTCTATGCATGACAGTCATGGATCCTCCTCATCATCATGCATTCTCTTCTTCTGGGCTTTCTCAGTGTATTTGTACATTAGATAGCCCCTTAGTATGGCCCATAGGGCTCTCTGAGATCAGAACCCAGTACACGACACCAATTTCAAATCTCAGCGTGCTACTTTTACACGTGATATTTCAACCAACTCAAGAAGAATTGGCATTTCCTTAATGTACCATTCCTAATGATGCCACCTGTCTTTGTTAATGCCACTTCTCTCAGCCTGTAGTGTCTCACCTCGCCATGTTCAACCCCTAAACTCTCTTTTTCAAAACTCATTTTCTTTTTTGTACTGTTCCTATAGAATGAGGAACAGTACCCCTTTTGTGACTTCCATATTCCCATGGATATACTTTGGTTTTTGCATCTGGGTCATCTCTGTTGCACTCTTTAAAAATATCTCTGCACTCTCAATGCCTGCAGTAATGCATACCTAACATCAGGCAGCATCGAATATGTGTGGAATAAAGGGATGAATGTTGGTAAGGCAGCCAGCAGTTTGAAGCCTTTGTTAGTTTTAAAGCCTTGGGCAAAGAAGAGAAATGTGTCAGGCCTCAGTTTACTCATGTGGGAAATACTGAGGAATAAATGAAAAGAATGAAACATAAAAGAGCTGGTGTATATAGGTATTCAATACTTGTTAGTTCCTTTCCTTTTCCTTCACCTTGAGTTGTGATGACTAAAGCAGAAATTGCATTTAGTAAAGCTAAGTGGCATTATTGACCAGGAGGAAATAGAAAGCAGTATCTAAGGAGTACTGAGCCAAATACTTTGTGTGTGTGTATGTGTGTGTTGTGTGTGTGTTATCGAGAGATCATCATTTACCTACAGAATGGCAGAGAAAAGCCTATGTCTTTTAAAAGAAGCATTTTTGGTATAGACATGTACTGACTTCACTGTTGGAGAATGAAAACATCCAGATACTTAAAAAGTCGTCTTTGCAGGCTATGGAATTCATGAGATAATACTTCTTTAAAATAATAATACAGATGTATTTGGAAGTGTCTGAGATGGACATTCTGTTGTTGAATATAAACCCCAACTCAAAGGTTCGGTCTGGCCATGTTTCAACAATGTGACCTACTACTGTGGACATATTGGATTGAACCTAACCTAAGCCAAGTTCAATCAACATCCTTGACCCACTCTTAGACCTGGACTGAGACATTCAGCTCCCTCTGCACTAGAAGCTTGAAAGAAGGAGACATGAACTCTAGAGTATGGGAGTGGTCCTCTTTTCAAGTATGCTTAGGGGAGCAGAGGAATCTAACGTGAATTTCACGGACCATTAATTACTTCCATTGGGATGCAAATCAGTGTTCCCGGGGGAAAGAAAAAAGGGAAGGGCAGTGATGGTATGTGTATCAAATTCTAGTTTAAACAACCTCGATTTTATCTAATTACCTTCTTAGAAGATTTATCAAAGGCTACAAATTGGTAATGTGTATTGTGATTCCCCAAGATATTTATAGTATATATTGTTATTTCCATCTTTTAGTCTATGGCAAACCCATAAGGATAATGGTCCATGGATCACACTTGGGGATTACGTGGGATGGAGAGTCTGAAGAAAATAAATTTTAATCCTGGTTCCATTAATGACTCTCTTTGTGACCTTGAATAAATCATTGACCTTCCCAAGCCTCTATGTTTCATATGTAAATTCAAATCTACTTTTCTATGACATTAATACTTTTACTGTTTCATATGACTGAATAAAGTGTCCCTATCCTTGTGCTTTTTGGTCAGGGTATGCTAGTAGTACACTCAGATGGTTCACTCAAAAGATATTCAAGGAGAGTTCAATATAAGGATATTATAATAAGTTTAGTATGGTTAAGGAATATGAAAGAGGATTGAGAAAGTATCCAAGTACTAACAAAAGCAGGGCACTATCACCACCTTTGCATCTGAAGAGACGAGGTGCTTAAGCAGCTATAAGAACCTGCAGAGATTAGTTATGAGTATAGAAAAGGGAGACCTCACAGGAGCAGTGGGTTCTGTAAAAGAAATGCAAGTAGGCCACAGTTATCTGGAAGGAAGAGACCTGAAGAATAAATACCTCAGATTAATTTTCCCCCTGCCCTCCAGATCTGTTCTCAAGACCTCCCATTGGCTGAACCCATCAGAAGCCATATGGCCAAGGAGCTCATTTATAGTCAATAACAGTCAGCCTCCTGGGGGCACAGAGCAGGGTAGAAAAGTGTAGGGAGTAGGTCTGTAGGTACAAACAGTTGGAAATTTGGCAACCAATCTGGTTCATAGATAAATCAAAAGAAAGGGAGTCAAGATTATGACAGCTCTTTGGAGAAATTGTGAAATCATACCACTGAGGATGACATCAAAGTGAGTCCTCCTGTGTCTCTCCAAGTGTGTCCCACTCTGCTAAATGTTTTAGAGGGTTTTCCTTAATTTGGGAAAATCAAATATATAAAAGCAGACTGATTTTGAAGTCTCCCAGCAAGCAGCAAATCTGGAACTTGATAGATCTAGTTATTAAGAGTCAGTCCATCTGAGCAATCTGTTTGCTTGCCTTTCTTGCTGTGTTGGTAATTTTGCAAAAACTGCTGAATTTGCCCTTCTCCTTACAGCAGATTGTAGATGAAGTAAAGGATGTCTGTTGGTTGTCTATCATCCTTTAGAAATAATGCCCTCCTCCTTCTATCAACTCCTCCCAACCTTCTTAATATGGACACTTGGAAAAGGAAATACGGGAATAATTATTAAGTAAGTAATTATGTATGTTTGCATTTCATGTCAATGCGGGCAGAAATAATGTCTTTCGTCTCAACTTCTTTATCACATACTGAGATGTGCTCTAGCTACAATCTTTGATTTGCTGTTCCAGGATGAGAAATCTTTAGTCATAGACAGCTCAGTGGTCTACAGGATGTAAACAGAGACTGGAGAGCTGAGAGAGAAATCTCAAAGGTCTATTGAAAAGGAAAAGGAGAGACAGACAGACAGAGAGAGAGACAGAGAGAAAGATAATTGAAAGCCAAGTGGGGAGAAGGGAGGGTAATGGACAAAGAGAGAAGGAAAAAAAAAAAGAACAGTTCCCTAAATTAAAACTGAGTTTCTGGCTATTTGTTGCCAATACAGTTTCATGAACTAAGAATCCTTTTGCATTTCTCTTTCCATCTGAATTATTATTGAACTGTTGGGCACAATTAATTGTAAATTATACCCAACAAGTGTCTACCATCACCAGCACTGAAGAGAATGTTCACCATATGCTAGATCATAAATGTCTCTTTCCCACAGGAGTGACTTACCTCAGCAAGAATCTATTCATCCCATTCTTAATGATGCTTGCCTCATTTTTTAAGACACTATTTGAAGCAGAGAATGTGGAAAACTACAGCCGTTAGTCTTGGGAAGAAATATTAGAATTGCAAGCAACCTTGACCAATTTGAAAGACAAATTTGTTCTAATATAAAAACATTTAATAAGAAGAAAAATTGCAGAGCATTTTGTACCAGTTGACCTACAAAACTCCTCAAATTCCATGCTGGATGAGCTTGGCCATATGCAAAACTTCAATGGATAAAAATCTAAGAATCTAAGTAAATACCAGAGTATTTAACAATCGGAAAGATAGAATTGCTACCATGAATGTAAAAGGGCTACAAGTTTGTTCAAAAGAAAAGGAAAGTTAGTGCCCTTCAAGTTCAATACCTGATTTACATATTATATTAAATTCTGTTTCTAATTCAGAGCTGAACGACTTACACATATAATTAAGAATTTTGAACAATTTCAAATTTCTTTAGAAAGATGTTAATTCCAAATACAGCATTGAGTACATTGTTTTGGTCCAATAATCAAAGATCCCCAACCCTGCTCACTCCCCTTATCTCACTGACTCTCTGATCTTCACTACATACCTCTCTCTATCTAAAACGATCTCCCATCACCTGCCTTAACTTGTGGTTTCTATAGGGCGTGTCCTGCTCTACTGCCCTTGTCCCAACTCTATTGCCATCTCAAATCTCAAGTGGCAAACAATCTCAATAATTATATATAGAAAAGAAAGATGGAATCCTACAACCCATTTAATTAAATATTAGTTGACCTTGGAGCCTAAGATAGATAAGGCCAGAACTTGAACTAATGCAAAGTGAGTAGTACATAGAGGATTAGGGGTTAATAACTCCTGATAACAACCTTTCTCTTAAATGCCAAGGAATGTACTGTGCCAAATTCATGTGTCTCAACTGATGGAAGATTTTTTTTTTAATGTCATAAGAAAACACAGAAAAGAATAAAGTTAATTAATCTACTGAGTAACACTTCTACAAGTATCCCTAGGAGGTGTTCAGAAATTCCCAGACAAAAGTGTGTCCTTCTTTAAGGACTGTGCTTTTCTTAGTCTTAGCTCTGATTCTTCATAAAATATTTTAGATTCAAAAGTCTTCAACTGCCTTGGCACCTGGTACAGTACCTGATGCCATATATGTGCTCAATTAAATGCTCGATCGATGAAATAACATCTCTTACTAAAGGTAAATATTTCAATAAAGCATAATTATGAGAGTTTTACCCTTTCTCAGCATATTATCATTGCAATTTTCTCATAGCATTGTTGTATGGGTTAACTAAAATAATGCTCATTAAGTTGCTTATAACAGTGACTATGTTGCAAATTATTTTATTTTAAGGATTCACTTTCTATTTAATTCTTTCTAAATCTCTTTTCAATACTACTATTTCTTTTATAAGAGTTGACATTATCCTTTGTTTTGGGTCAGAGCTAATTCATTTTCTACAATATGGGAATATTTACAATAACTAGAATATTTATTTTTGACAGAGAGACTGTGGTGGCCAGAGACTGAAAAAAGGTTTCCATGTTAGGGCACCCCCAAACCCCCAACCCCAATTAACATGTTGAAGTTCTATGTCCAATATTTCAGAATGTAACTGGATTTGGATGTAGGGTCTTTAAAGAGATAATTAACTTAAAATAAGGTCATTAGAATGTCCCTTAATCTAAAATGACTGGTGTCCTTATAAAAAGAGATTAGGACACAGACACATAGGGAGGGAAGACCTTGTGAAGACACAGGGAGAAGATGGCTATTATCTACAAGTCAAAGAGAGAGGCCTCAGGAAAAAAAAAAATGATGTGGCCAACACCTTGATCTTGGATTTCTGGTTTCCAGAATTCTAAGAAAATAAATCTCTGTTATTTAAGCCACTCTATCTGTGTTATTTTGTTATGGCAACCTAGAAAACTAATATACCCTAAAACTCCTGGGATGTGTAAGCAGAAAAACTGCAGAAACAGATTAAAAACATGGCATTGCCGCTAGGTTACTGAGTAACTTAGAGAACAGTTCCTCAGGATTTACAACTGGATTTCAGCTTAACCCTTATCATCAGTAAAGTGATTAATCTCTGGGAATTGTACTTTCTTCTTCTGTAAAGGGAAAGCAAGCAACCTACTTTATACAGTTTACGTAAGAGTTCATTGTAAAAATGTGTTTTAAGTAAATTGTGCCATAATGAACATACAGTAAATGCTATTAAATGGTAGCTATTATTATTATTAATATTATTATCATTACTTAATTTCTCAGTGCCTCAGTTTTAATATTTATAAAATAGAATACCCCTACCTAACTAGCAAGTTTGGTGTGAAGATCAATGCATTAATATTGATGAAAGAATATTTATATGGTATGCCAAGGGTGATAGGGGGAGTGTGGTTTTTCCTAAGTACAAGAAATGGCTGGCATGTCCTTTGTAGAGAATTTAAGGCAATGTTACAACTGATAAAATTTGGTTTCTTTTGACAGTGTCAGTGATGAAATAACACTTGGTATGTATCTATCCCACCCACCTCCAGTGTGATACTGTACACTAAAATGAGCCAAATCAAAATAAAAATTTTAAATATTGTTATATGTTCTTCATATCTTCTGAATCCTAAAATAAGTGCTAAGTGTAGCATTTTGCAATACATTTTGTTCAATCTGCAGGTTCACACTACAAAGTAGGTTTAAAAAGGGTAAGTTAAGTGCCCAAGATCACAAAGCACAAAGCAAGGTGTGCATTTGAAACTAGGAAGTTCAACTCTGCAGCCAAACTGGATTTATAAAGATCTTCATCAAGATTTAGGAAAGAACTGTCTTCTTTCCTCTTCCTTCATGGGCAATGTGTAAACAAGCATCTCGCTTGCTTAGCTGGACCCCATATGTAGACTGTAAATCTCCAACTGGGTTTTGGTGGCTGTCATTCTTGATGTGTCCTTTTCACACTGGCCACTAACTGGATCTCACTCATTAGATGATTTATGGACCATGTCAGTGTAATTTAGTGTCTTAATGCTCCTAGTCAAGGACCATCAAATGTCTTCTAAAGCATCTTATGTCCTTCAAGAAGAAAGAAAGAGAACTCAAGAGTTAGCAGCTTTTGTAATCTTTAGATAAAAGCAAAAATGTATTGAGCAAAGAATCAACAGACCTGGGCCCCCAGCTTTGCAACTTAACAGCTATGTGACTCTGCACGTGTCAGTTTCCTCACATCTACATCACAATAGCTGCCACTCTGTTTGGCTTTTGACTTGTTTACAGATGTATCTTCTCTGAGTTGTGAGCTCCCACAGAAAGAAAATACAATTGTATATAAAATTAAGTCTGTTTACTTGAGATCCTTAGAATCTAGAGAGATGTGTGGCCATTTATTGATAGTCTGCAAGTATCTGATGAATGAATGCACTAATACATGGAGTTAGAAAAGTTTTTTTTAAGACAAGTTTATCAATGGGCTTATTGGGGCCTGAAGTTCCATGCAAACTTGATTATATATATGGGTAGTCTTGGGGAACAGGCTCAGAATTTCATCTTGTTTTAAGAACTACTGACTAAAAGTATGAATGTGATTCTATCTTTTGGAATAAAGGGAAATAATATCATCAAGTGAAGGCAGACCCTGTGGCATTGAAATCAGCTTACCACAAAAGGTATTTCAGAAGTAAAGAATAAAATCAAAAATTTTCCTAAGAAGGGATAGTCTAGAAGGGAAATAAGTATACTTTTACTTTGTATTCCTGCAGCTTTCAAGATACATATATATCAGAATCTTGAATTTACCTACTCTGGCTCCTCAATATTCAGTTGAGGAAACAATAGCTTAGAGAGGAAGAGACTTGTCAAAAATCAATCAGCCAGTTAAGCTCTAGTTTTCTGATTCTTTTTTCCCGATACTGATTCTTTCTAGGATTTTCCCACAAACAGTTGAATTGTTTCTTTAATGAAATATATTACCTATAGAACCCCAACATGAAAACTGTAGTAATGAAATTTTTCTTGTCAAAGAAGATCTTGGGGCTCTGAAACTGAAACATATTCCCTAAAGCCTGGACTCTGAAAATCCTAGTTGAAAATACACTGGCCTAATCCATGCTAGCTTTCGTAATATTTTCAATTCAAATTAAAAATGCAAATTAGTTAATAAAACTCTTGCACGATTATTAAATAAATGAATCCTTGCAGAAGAGAAACTGAAGGATATTCCAGTCAAAAGCTTACTTTTAAGGACACAGAGACACAGAATGTTTTGTCTCCCCAACCCCCACCAATATGTCCTTGGTCCCTGCATAAGCTGTCAGTGCAGACAATTGCCTAGATGGATGATGGATGACATTTCTTAGATTTTTTACTTACCCTCAGTGGTCTTGGGAATGATATATAAAATGTCTGGTTTTTGGTTCCTGCCTCAGTCTTTTCTTCCTGGCTTATATAGGGAATAGCATGTCTCATGAAGACTATTATTGTTCACAGACTCCATTTACTTGGTCTTAGTCTGGTCACTGGAATGGTGATAGGAAAGCCATACTGGGTCCAGATTCACTGTTCTTTAACAGTACCCAAGGTGGAGACTGACTTCAGTGGGTCAAACTTCAGTGTAGACCAGCCCCTTCCAAAGTGATACCTGTTTGAGTCCTTTTCTTGCTAGTTGCATGATAAGCAAAAAAGGAAGACTTTAATCTTGTCTACCACAAAAATGACTTTTCACATGATTTTTCTCACCATCTTACCTTACCCTGCTAACAACCTTTTAACGAGCCTCCCTTGCCTTCAGAATAAAGTCTAAATTCGTTGGCATGGATTTCAAGGCCCTTCCAGGTCTGCTTTCTACACACACCTTTAGCATTCTTTTCAATCAGTTCTCCAGCTGGACTTTTTCCTAAGCGACACAGTCTCCTCCTCCGTTTGTAAGACACTGACTCCCTTTCACCTCCTGGCCTGAATATGTGCTGTTTTCTCTACTTGAACACGTATTTCTGTTCTCCTATCTCCCTCTGTCTTCTAATCTTAGATTAAATTCCAACTCCCTCAGGAGTCCTTCTCTGACTCTGATAAAGCATGTCAGAATCGCCTCCTTTGCAAGTTTCATGGGGACAAACAATGTGGTAATCTTGCTCACAGAGGTGTCCCCAGAGCGCCCTCCCAAGACCCTGAAGAGTCAACAAATATTTATATTTTAAATAATGAATTAATGAGTTGTTGATAAAACTAAAACAAAATGAAGGAAGAGACTTTTAGGATCAAGATAAGCAATAAATATCTAGATGGTAGCTGCACACCATGATCTGAAAAATAAACATGTTGGTAGCAGCCACTTGAAGTTATCTGATCAAAAGGACATTCAGATGATGAAGTAACAAAGATTCTCTGTGAAAATGAAAACCTAGGCTAAGGAGCCAGGGAAGACAGTGAAACTATGAGGACAAGAACTACAAAAAGCAACCTCACCTAATATCTGGCTAATACCACCACATTGCATGTTTGTTATCTGATATTGCTTTTATTGATTCATGCAAGGTGTCTATTGTCCAGGGTGACTTAAAGATTCCTCTCGATATCTAATAATAATTTTTAGGTCTTTGGTCAGGAACTGTGTGATGAAGATAAATCAGGAGCTACATTGATACAATCCACTTAGGCACACCTTAACTCTGCCCTTGTATGGTTTACCTTTCTAAATTTAATTGCCCAGGAGTGTCTGCAAACAATATGCTAGCCCTGAATTGTAATAAAATGGAAGTTCCTCTTCTTCTTCCAGAGACTGATAGCTACCAAATTTATATCTAAGAGTGCTTTGAATTTCAAATGAACTTTTTGAGAGTATTATCAATTTAATCTCAATTATTAATCATAATATTAAACTTGCATTTGTATTATAAAGATACAAAAGGAAACTAATATATATGTTATATTATATATAACTGTATATATGTTATTATTATATATTATTAATCATGTTACATTATTACATTTTTGTTGTATGTCCCACTGAGATTTACCTCCATAAAATTAAAATTTTAGGAAAATGATCTGATTAACTTTTTGCCTTATGTCTTTAGGATATTTTGAAGCTTTTGTTTTAGGATGTTTCCCATAATAGTTTTCTTCCAGACATTATACTCTATACTTCCATGATTGTGAACTACATGCTTTCCCTGCTAATGGAAAGTTTATCAAATGACTGATTTTCTTAGTATTTTGTCTGCAAAACCCTTAGTAGCTATTAATCTAAGCCTTTTTCCTTTTCATTTTAAAAACTCATGTTTCTCCAAGGAAAATTCAATTCACTTAATCCTCATTGATTGGCATTTAGTGTGGCAAGATGATGTTTTGTGAGAATTCTGGGTGTCTGAATAGCAGTTTGATCAATTTGTTATTCTTCTTGTCATGCTAATCATATTTTGCACCTGGAAACCATGTTTCTCCTGTTGCCTTCTAACTTCATTTAAAGCCAGTGTTATTTCTAACTTGACAATAGAGAAACTGAGGCATGAGCTATTGACTCTCCTTGCTTAGTTGATGTTATTCACAACTTTATGCTACTGAAATTTCTACACAAGTAAATCTCATTTTTCTTTTAAAAGAAAAAGTGTTTTTTTTATCTTTATAAATTCCATACTTTCTTGTGACCTTGGAATACTTATTTAAGTGTTAAGATCCTTGAGTCTTGATTCCATTCCTATAAAATGGGGGAAATAATATTTGTATTAAATTGATTTACGAAAAAGATCCCTGTGTAGTATATCAGGAGTATAATAAATGTTCAGAAAATATGGCCTGAATGAGAGAATGAAGAAGAAAAAGGAGTAAGGTCCATGAAGATGCACTCTGAGAGTTTCTTAAGACAGGGCTCTCCAAGCCTGGTACAGTTTCTGAATCGTTGTTATCTGAAGTGTTTTAAAAAAAGATAGATTCTTAGGGCCCATTTATGACCAAATGGATCAAATTCTTGCAGGTGTGACCCAGGAATCTGCATTTTGACATCTCCCATATGTGATGCTGATACAGACTCAAATGGATAGTATTTGGAAGTCTGTAGGTGATGTCATAACCTTATCATTGAGAATTTTAAAAGTCCAGAAAGGTCTTAAGCAGAAGAATTTAATGGAGTAGACAGGAAATTTTAAGGGAGCTGGAATGACAAGGTGGTGAGGTATTCAGCTAACAGAAGAGAAGGTATAAGCTGAAAGTCTGCCCAGAGAGACCTTGAGAGGCTATCCTAGTGGACAGGAAACATCTAGTGTGGCAGACACTAGTGAATGAGTAGGTTTCAGGACTTGCTTGAATCTCTGCTCACAAATGTGTGGTTTTCTTCTCACTGGGAGAAGTGCTGGTTCTGGCACAATCTTGGATTTGTTCTTTACTTAGAAAAAGGGACGATTTAAAGAGCATGCAGCTCTCTTTTGTCTCTTTGGTTTGATTCAGCATAATCTGCCTGTCTGCTATTCTGTATTTGATTTTCTGCCATATTTCCTTGATAATGCTCCCAGTCCATCACCTCTTCTTAACAAGGACTTAAAGAATTTGTATATGCTTTTTATACCAAAACAATTTGTAGTTCTGGATAATTTGCTTTTGTTACATGTAAATTCAGTTGGTTGACTAGCAGGAAATTTTTTTAAAAAATCATGGAGCGCCATTAACAGATGACTGGTTTATTAAGATCTAATATTTCCCCCCATTTCTCACTCAATTATGCATGCTACTATATAGTATGATGTTTTATATGTATTTGAATGCAACTTTAATGTTTTGTTGCAATTATAGTATATAACTAAAGACTAATAAGAACAGTTAAATCCCCATCTTGAACACTAGTTTAAACAATTGTACCCCTGTCTAATTCCCAGTGTTGGTAAAGTACGTAATTCCCAAATCCCAACTTAAATAGTCTTTTGCTTTTAAGTAAAAGAAGTAAATTTACAGAGCTTGAGCAAAAACTAGGCAATTTATTGTAAGGATGTTGAAGTGGCTTGTGTAACCCATGGTCAGTTCTATAGTTAGACTCTTGGGAAGGACTGGAACTGTGGCTCCAAGCATAGCTGTGCATTGAAATCACTCACTGTTGGGAGCTATTTCTGCTGCCTGTCTTGAGACAAGGTTAAAGTTGCCTGCAAGCTAGAAGTTTGCAGGGCAGGTGGGCTCTATGCAGAAGGAGGAAGTTTGGCTTAATGTAAAGAGTTGAATGTCCCTTGCCCCAGGGAATTGGAGACAGAATAGGATAAAAGAGGTTGTGAGAGAACTTATGTAAATGTCAGCAATTGTTAAGATATCTGTGGATTTTGCTTCCCATGCATTTCCAAGAGTATAAATATGCTGTGATTAATAAACTGGGGGCGCAGTATTTACTGTTAGCCTTCCCGACTCTATCTCTTTGTCTCTCTCTCTCTCTGTCTCCCTCTTTTTTCTATCTTTCTAAATCCTCACTCCCCTTCTCAGGAACTGTTTGGTCTTAGCTGGCGGGCTCCGGCAACTCACAGAGATGTAACAATACAAATGCTTGCGTCCCATGTCCATAGGTTGTGATTTAATTTGTCTATAGTGTAATCCAAGCTTTGGAGTTTACAAAAACATTCCCAGCTGATTCTAACCATAAACAGATTTAGAAACCACTGAATTGGAAGCAGAACTTGAAAAGTCTTCAAGACTCTTTTTTTATTATTATTTTATCACTAGATTTTTGCTTAATTTTTTTTCCCTGTCTGGACAGAGGGCTTTTCAGCCTCTGGACACATATGCCATACTTTAGCCTCCAACTTTTCATTATGGGACCAACCACTAAGAGATTCTCAGTTCCAATTCCACATTCCAATGACAGAAGACTGGATTGACCCATTATAGATCTGTCATCCCATACACAAATAAGTACTGGAATTGAAAGAAAGGTAACTGTTCAAACATGGATACTAGTAGCCCAGTGCTACGGATTAGAGAAGGAGCCAGTTTCCAGAGAAGTTGAGGTTCTTATGAGCTGGGAAGACATTCATGAAATGTGTATTTTCTATGCAGGGGCCCTGCTAACATCTAAGAAATCATTCGTAGTTGACTATGTTCCTGATTCTCTAAATGTAGACTCCCATGGACTTCACCTATCTGCTGGGATGTCTCTAGTTTAGAGTTACAGTCAATGAGAATTGAAATAACCATAACAAGCATTGACCCAATGCTTACTAAGGACCTGGCAATGCACAAAACATTTTAAGTAGCTATTACTTTAAGTCCTCACAAGACTCCTATGAAATAACATGATTATCTTTCTTTTATGGATGAGGAAACTGAGTCATAGAAAAGTTACAACCTGACCAAAGACCTTCAAATTAAAAATGGTGGTATCAAGTTGTGAAAGAGGCTATCTGATACCAGAGCTGCAGTTGTGAACTATAAGTTAACTATAGGTAGCTACAAGTTAAATGCTTATAGTACTGTGGAAAAATTGCTCCCTCCTCAGAGATAATTTCTGAAAAATCCAACCACATATCAGTGGAAACTGAGTTCCTCTAAACATCACAGTCCACAATGTCCATATAAGTCCAGAACACAGGTTCACAGCACTGTATTGGTCCAGGTCTTTGAGCCAATCTATAATAGCCCATTGATTTACTCATTTTTGAACATCCAAGGTTGAAGAGATTATAGACCCTGAATATTAAGGGCTTGATATATTTGAAAGCACTTGGGTCATTCCCCACCCCCCTCTACCTATTCTACCTTCTCTGTAGTCCTTTTACAGAATGAAGGACCGAAAGCTAAGCAAAACTAAGTGTTTTATCCAGAGTCAAAGAGTAAGCATTTGGAAGATTTCTTAAACTTTAGCAAAAAGACACGATAAGTTAATTGATAAATGATTTTTAATATAGCTTTGGCACTGAGCTGTAAAAATAGATTTTGCCTGCAAATTAACACAAACCAGATTTCCTGCCTTGTTATTTATGAGAGCAAATCCTCAAAAAGTCTCATGTAGCTAATGCCCATCCCTGGAAGAGTTTACTCTCAACTCTGTTCCCATCAACTTGCTCAACCGTAGCTCTGTGTTTACGTGCCTCTTACAATGTTTGGTAATTAAATGCTAATTTGTTATGTGCCCTTCTACATTTACTTTATAATTTTCTTATAAATATTTTTATTATTTTTGTTAATAATTAAAATATACCAAGCAGTTTCCAAAAAATATATCTTCATTGGAAATAAACAAGAAATAACAAGTGATTATTACTGCTATAGAATACAGGGATACTCTCATTTCTCCACCTCATTGTGTTTCTAAGATTTGTTGATGGAGCCCCTTATGTCTCCATCATATGAGCCCTATATCTCTGCTTATTTTTTAAAGTTTTGTTATATATGAGGTTACTGTGAGGTTGTCCCATCACCCACCCACCTCTACCCAGAGAAGGAAATTGTGTACCTTCCAATAAAAAGGTGTTAGTACTTCTCACTTTTATTGAATTAGAGAGTTCTTCTGGTGTCTAACTGAAGTGTTTTTTTCATTTTTCTCCCCCAGTAATGAATGCCATGTAATAGCTGTGCTGGTCACTTTACATGCAGAATCGAGCAACATTAGGAATCTCTTGTCTCCTGAAGATTACTAAAGGTACAGTGTTGAAAACTTTGTGATACCATCTGCATTGGTTATATTCTCTAAGTTGTGGCTATTCTTCACTAAGATTTTAGCTAGGATCTGTTTGTGAATACCCATGATTAACATATCCAAATAGACCATCTTCTCCCTAAACCATTTAACCTCATTATGCATATTAAAGCCTCCTAAAAGGTTTGCTACATTCTGCTGTCTACATAAAACCTGCTTGTCAAATCTGCATCAAATCTCCATGCCTTAATGATTATTGATGCTTACAATACTATCTCATTTTGTCTTTACTTCTGTGGCAGAAACTGCTTGTTTTCCACCCCAATCCATTCTGTCTGTCTTTTTAAAAGTTTAGTCAAATTGAGCCTGTGGCTGCCCAGCTAGAGGCTCCATTTTATAGTGATTCACTGCATGTGTGGCCATAGAAACTAAGTTATTGACAATGGAATGTAGGCAAAAGTGGTGTATGTACATGAAAGCTTCTATGTTCTTAATGCCATTGTATTATGGGGTTTATTTCTTGTAGTGGCCAACGTTTATCTTAAATTATGCACTCTTTCATACCTGATAAAAACACAATACTGTTACTGTTCAGCTAACCTGATTTTCACACCGATGATGAGATAAATACATTTCTGGTTTATTTTTTGTTTAATAGGAATTAGAAAAATAAGGCTCATAGCGTTTAATTGATTGACACACTGCTAGGTAATGTGGCAGATCTGGAACTTTCAGTCCTTCTGACATGAAGGCCAAAGGTTTTGCTTACATACTACATAATTTCTGCTCTGTGTAAGTTGCAATTGAAAATACAGTGAGGTTTGAAAAGCAAAATAAGAGATTTTCATTTCAGAGAAGAGATCGATGTTTATATAATTAGCTGTGATACTGAGTAGAAAGTAAGACAATTATAAGAAACGTAGTTATAAAATTACATGAGGTTCAAAGGTAGAAGAGACTAGTAATTGGAGACATTGGAGTAAAGCTCTACAGAGAAGACGAACTTTGAACTGCGTCTCAAAGGATGAGACATAGTTACATAATTACAGTGCAGTGTGGGGTGTGCATTTCAGGCAGAGGGGAAACTGTAAGCAAAGACCAAAAGGCAGTCCAGTGAGAGGTAGCCACATGTCATTGGGTATACTTAGGTTTGTGGACAGATGAGGTTTTAAATCCTACTTTTGTGGGATACTGACCATGTGACTTTGGATAAGTCGTTTACCTTTAAAAATCTACCTAGAAAAATCTGTATTAATATGCCTTTGGCACATTGGGAAAAACCTATATTAATACAACTTTTGCTGATGATTACTTCATTAGCATAGCTAGCTAAGCTATGCTAGCATAGTAGCCTTTCTCCATACTGTGGCATGAGCGCCTGCTTGCCCATGTGCTAATGTAGGATTGCCTATGTAGCTAACATACGCATAGAATCTACTTGATACAAAGTAAGGATTCTAGAATTTTTTTCCTTCTTAAATAAGGAAATTAATTATTACAAATAAAGAAATACATCAGGCAGTACCTCAGTACCTCAAACTCAGTTTCCTATATCATCATTCTCATTTTTGCATTTTCATACTTAAATCCCCAGAAATTTCTTGGTTCATTCCTTTACACCTTTGTAGGGTCTCTGCTTGTGTAAACTTATTATTATTATCATTGTTATTGTAGTTGTTATTATATCTATTCCTGAGTAAACCCTGGAAAACGTTTTCTGCATTCCCATACTGTGCATAGCACTCCCAAGTAAAAAGAGATTATATTCTTCTCTCTATAGTTGGGTTTAAAGAGAATTTAGCAATTCTCTTGATTTGCACAATGTTAAAACGTTTTTTTTCCACCTGCTATTTTCTTTTGTTTTACTGTTGAAATTCTTTCTGGAAGTCTGATAACCCAGGTAAAGCCTTCGTTTCCTGTAATATACACAGCCAGGAGTGGGTCTGTAGTAGGTCTGAGACCAGATGGCCCAAGGGCTTGTGCTGTCAGGGGAGGAGACATGGGGTAGTGGAATCATTTGCAATTAATGGCAGGGTCAGCACCAATCCACATGTGTGCGTGTGTGTGTGCACGCGCGCATATGCATGTGCACATACGTGCACATGTGTGTGTATGTGTTGATTTTAGTATTACTTCAGTATTTCTGGAAAATATATATTTTCCAGTGAGTAAACTTGAAGGAACTAGATGAGGGTTCTGTTTTATTTTATTGTATTTTGTTTTGTTTCCTTCCCGGACTCTTCTCCCATTATGGCATTTAAATGAGCCAATGAAAACAATGATGTCTAAATGCAATTTACTTGCATCTCTTGAGCTGTTCTTGGAAAAACTCATAACAGTCATTCTTAAAATATTTGATTCATGGATTTCATTGAGAAAAATAAGTGAGTTTCTAAAATACATTGCAAACCATCTCAAGGTGTTCACTTATTCCCTTCCCTAAAAGAATCTAACCCTGTTTGTTGCCCTCATCTGTCACTAGTGAGCTGTGTGACCTTCGTTTATTTTATTTTCCATCTTTAAACTAAATTGCGTTTACTAGTAAAATGGAGAATTTGAATTAGATGATTTCTAAGGCTTGTCTTAGAATTGTTATTCTACAAAGCAAGGCAAGATAAACTATAAATATATGTTGACTGGGCAGGTGGCAGATAAATGCACTGTGGATCTCAGAAGCTTAGGCAAGTTAAATGACATGCCAAGTTAGACTAGAACCTGAGTATTTAAGCCTTTTTCTCTTTCTCCCTCCCTTTCTCTCTCCCTCTCTCTCTTTCTTTCTCTGTGTTATTGTAATCTAGGTAATGTCTTGCATTTGAGAGCAACGCCTGAATCTTTCTGCAGTCCTTAGCATGGTATTCAAAAATTGCACAATGCTATCTCTGACATTCTGTTTTCTGAATCATCTTTCATCACGACCGCCCCACTTGCTTACATTCACGCCCCCTCAGAATAGCTCGGTCATGCCGCAGTTCTGTTTTGTACTCTCCTGTCTCCAAACCCACAGCCATGCCATTCAGTTTGCCTTACCTTTTACCTGCCAAGCACCAAGGGCAAACATTTTAGTGATTTCTTATAAACTCTGATTTTACAGATTTCCCACTCCTGGTGTTTGTTTTGTTTTCTGTTTCTGTTTTGTTTTGTTGCATACTTGATTAGCAAAGAAAGCATGACCCGAGTTGAAGAGCTAGGTCAAACTTGTGACAATGGGGTAAGTCTTACCCAACCCTAGAGTTGGTTGGGGTGTTTGCATAGAGAATAATGGCAGGGGAGCCCGATGGTTCCAAAGTTAGAAGTCAAAGAATGTATTTGATGTGGAAAGTCAGTACTGATAAGGGCACAGTTGCAATTTATTATTTATAGTGATAATGATATTAGTATTTCTTGAGTTAGTTTTATAAACAAAATGGCTAGCTTAATATTTTACATAAATTAGTAACTCTCTGGAACTAATGTGTCTGTTCATATCTTGGTATTGCTGTTGTTAGCTCTTTGACAAGTTACTAAAATATTTCTAAGCCACCATTTTTAACTTTTTTTTTACTTTTTGTAAATGGGAATAATAAAACATACCTCATAGGGCTGTAAACAAAAGGGAAAATGGGGCTGGAAGAACCCTTTGTCCTGGTCTTCTTGGTCTTTAAAAATTTAAAGAGTGAGCACGTAGAAAGTACTCAGGTAATCATCATCGTCTCATTTTTATTATAGTTATTACTCTGTACGTCAATCTTATGAGCTAAAAATAGTTACTATTGTTAAAAGATAAAGTGAGATGAGGGAAAACAGAGTTAACTACCCCAAAATACGCCTTTTTATAAATAGTTATTTTTTAAGCTGGTTATTAAAAAACAAAAATAAAAACAAAAGACTCAGAAAGAACCTTCTTTGAACTTCTGCCTAGCAGCCCAAAAGAATATAGATAGAGGGCCTGCTCCAGGAAGGGAGCTATCCTCCTCCATAACTAGAGTTTATTTTGGACTAGGTGCCTAAGGAAGAACCTAGCAAGGCCCATTTGATCAAAGTCCTCTCTGAGTCCTATTGTTAAAGATGGCTCAGCCCACATATGCTTTTGTTTCCTTTTCTTTGCTCAGCAGACTTTGGAAGGAGACAGGAGGCTGTAGTATAGCACCCCGGGAAAGCAAGACCCCAAGTCATCCCCACCCCATCCAGCCCTGGCTATTCTTCCTGGAGTGAGTCGGTGAGAGTCATTTTCCTCCAGGTTTCAAGCTGAAACCAACTTCCCAGGTTGAAAGCTTGGAACTCAACCCGACCACTTAGCACAGAGGTTCTTTTCCTGCTGATCAATTCTGACCTTCTGTTTTGAAGTTTAAAAGCCTCCAAAGCCTCCTTGGACATCAAATAGCTCTTACCAAATGTCATTTGGGCAATTTAAATGCAAATGAATCAGCATTATTTGGGCTGCTTCCAGTTAACTTGTTTGCATTTACCTGAACAAAAAAGGAAACTAGCTGGAGAAACTCTTTGTCCTGGACCGTGTGGTGTCAAAGTAAAATTGTACCGGACATTTGTTTAAAATAGCATGAAAGATTTTATTCAGCCTACTGTAGTAGGTGAAAGATTTCAGTGTAGGACTGAGTTGAATCTGCTGAAACAAAAGGCAAGACGGCTTTTTTTTTTTTTTTTTTTTTGACTCCTGGGTTAGTGGAAAATTTCTGGTAGGGAGGTTGGGAAAGGTGATTAGGACATTTGTGCATGTTTTGTTTGTCTCTTATTGAAGTAGGACCCTAATCTCTCACAGAGACTAGGAAATCTTGGTGCTATCTTCCTTGGTGATTACATTTCAAAGCAATTACTCCTAGGTCCTCGAGGAAGGTGTTCCTGGGCTGTAAAAGGGCAAGAAGCTGGGAGAAGATTTACATCTCAAAGGGGTGCAGAAGGAATTGACAACCAGTTTCTAAAGAAAATACTCTAAGAAAGGGAAGTCATGGCCAGAAACCTGTCTAAATTTAGTCAAATTGAGGAAAATGATAAGGTTGTCTTGATCTATGGTCTTAAAAAACCTTTTTAAAAATTTGTTTACAACACTGTACCCTTCTGTTCTGAATCTGGCCTAATTTGGCTTCAAAACAAGTAGAGGTAAGTATTTTCATCTTAGAAAAAGTTTCAGTAAAGGCGCTTAGACAAAAAGAGATACAAGTCTGGAGGAAGAAGTAGAAATCAGATTTCTAGTTTTGTCTTTGCTATTAATTTTGTGGGTGGCCTTGACAAATTACATTAATCTTTCTAGGCCTAAGTTTCCTTACCTGTAAAATGAAGTTACTGACCTCTATGTATATCCTGGGATATTTCAGATCTCATATTTTATTTTCTATGATTATATGAGTCTACAGAACTCTGATGAGGGGAATACTTAATGAAAACAAAACTGCATTTCTTTTAGGAATAATTTTTTTTTGGAAAACTCTTAAATTGACTTTATGAAAGGTTATGAAAGAAAAGGACTGGAATCACCTGACTGGAAGAAGTTAAAAATGATGAAACCAGATTCCTTGAAGTACAGACAATTCCTTTAACAGGGAATTTTGGATTCTCTTGGTTTCTTTCCTAGGGAAAATATATTAGGGCCCACAAATTTGGTGAAGGCGATCATGTTAATAGTTAATACTCTCTTGGCAATTTTGGAAATGTTCCAGACACTAGGTGTCTTACCTATACCAACTCATTTTATCCTTAGCACAACCCTTTGCAGTAGGTACTACTATCCCCATTTTACAGATGAAGAAATTTGCTCAAGTTCTCCCAGCTAGAAAGTGATGGCCTTGAGATAAAACGCCAGGTAGCCTGGCTCCAGGCAGTGTGACAAAGGCCACTTGTGACAGAGACTATTAAGATGATAGTTTCTCAGCCAGTAATCACTGAGAAACCAATAAGAGACTTCTGTGGAAAGCATGGGGAATGAGCTGTTTATTAATTTTAGCTGTGATAATTTTAAACTCCTTTTTCTTGGTGCTTTCTTTCGCTTCCATTATTCTTAACCTTTTAAGAAGAAAATGTAGGCTTCTTTAAAGGTACTGGGTTAGAGATCTTAGAGGACTGAAGCATTGGAGCCCAAGCTTATGCACAGACCAGAGCGGAACCAGGAGAAGATGAACGAAGGTGAGAGGAGAGGAAGAGAGAGGCCATAAAGAAGATGGCAGGAGGTGGGGCAGTCCCTGTAAAGTGGGAGACAGAGGCCATCCAGAGCAGATAAAGAAAAAGGAGAGAAAAGGATTTTGAACTGGAGGGTGACAAGCTGCCCACAGGATCATTGAAGTTCCACCACCACCTCTACTTTGGAAATTTTTAGACTTAAAGGAAGAATTCTAAATTCCCTTAAATTATGTGATGTAGGGTTCACCCCTCTCCATCCCTGGGAAGAATGGGTGACTACAGGCTGCTCGGGAATTTGGAATATCGAGGCTCCCTGTTTTTGGAACAGTATTAGAAAATCACATTTCTGAAGCCTCCCTGGTCTTCAAAGATCATTGCAAATCTAATGCTCATCATAAAGATTTTCTTATCCTTCTAGTCGACATTGATGTCTGCCTTCTTTGAACTCCAAGAAGTTCTTAAAGAGAGGCTAAACCATCCAATCTAGGACTTGCTCTAATTTTGCACTGTGAATTAACTGCTTTATGTAAGGCTGAAACAGAGAACTTGTCTTGATCTCATTTTCATTTTACAAATTGCCTAGCACCAGACTGGGCACATGGTGGGAACACCAAATGAACTTGCTCGTGTAGCTATCTATCTAGCATTTTAACAGAATTCACAAAGCACCTCACAAAAGGTCTCTCATAAATTGCTGTTGAATCAGATAGTTCTTACAATCTTCTTCTTAATCCCATAAAGGATTTGAGGTGTATATTTTTGTCTACATATGCCAGACTCCTCTCTCTTTCTTCCTCTCATTCTGTCTCTCTGTCACTGCCTCTCTCCATCTCTCCCTTCCTGCAAAATAAATTTATGACATCAAGGATAATTTTACATTAAAAGCATGGATATGGGATGCATGTCCTGATGGCAGATCTGCCAGCATTTTGAAGTTGAGCGCAAGGGAAACACTGAAACAGAATCTTTTCTCTATGCAAAGTGTGTTTTGGTTTTGCATAATGCATTGTGCTTCAGGTGCCAAGTCCCAGACACAAGGAGAATTAATGGAATAACATCGGTAAAAGGCTTCAGACTCCTTAGAGGAAGTTCCCCAGCCTCATTAAAGGTGATATTATTCCAGTTGTAGAGTTTAGTTAAAAACAACAAAATAATATTTCCCTGTCTTTATTGCTGATTTCTCTGGACTTGACAAAGCAAGCTGTGCTCTGCATTCATGGGCCCTATCATCCTGTGCATCACAGGACTGCACTTTAGAATGACCTTCACTAGGGTACCTATGAGTGTGATTTGTGGGGATACATAGGAGCATGTGTTTTCTGAATATTTCTGTATGTATATCTCTTGTCACTGCACATTATTACCTGTGAATATGTTCATCTTTCCTGATGAATTGTCGATGTCTTAGGGACAAGAGATCTTATTGCCTTATTCACTGATGTGTTCCCAGGGACTACCACAATGCCTATCACATAATAGACATCTCATAAAAAATGAATAAATGTACATTTATCCAATTAAAGCTAAGACTGAGAAACTAAAGGGAGCCAGAGAGACCAACCAATCTCTATTCTGATGGGAAGACTCTATGTGTTTACAGGAATGATTTTTAGAATATTAATTGAGATCTTCCATCTTCCACTCTATGCAATCTAAATTTACCACAATACACACATTTTAATGGTACACACCAAAGACCTGGTGATCTGGCTTCTGACCATTCCTTTGGTCTTGTCTTCCACCCCTCTGTCTTTCCAGGCTTAGTTTTCTCCAGCTACTATGATCTTCTGGAACTTCTCAATTATACCAAGCGCCTTTCCACCTTGGGACCTTGTACTTGCCGTGCCCTCCATGGAGTATTCTTCCCAAGATGTTCCTTCTCTTCATGGAGTCACTTAGACTCCACAGAGAGACCCTCAGGCACCACCCTACCTAAACACCATCTCTCTTTATTCTCTCCCTCACTAAGTACTTATCACCATTGAACATTTATTGTATATTTAGTTATTCATTTTTAATGTGCTAATTCCACCATGAGAGCAAAGGCAGTTTTCATTTGATCATTGCTTCTCCATAGTAGTACTTGTATATAGTACATACTTGTTGAGTAATGGATGGATGGATGGATGGATGGATGGATGGATGGATGGATGGATGAGTGGATGGATGGATAAATAAATAAATAAACTTTAACACGCACTATCGACATAATACTAGACCAAGAGCCAAAAATCCTCTTTAGGTCACTCCTCTGTTATTTCTAATCTAGGTATCAGTTACTTTACTTTTGCAAGTCCTGTCTATCAATCAGGAAATACAGTTAATGCTATCTACCAGATCTAGGTCGCAGAATCATTTTGATAGTAAAGTAATCATTTCTAATATTAACAACAATAATAGCTAAAATTTAGTGAGCACTTAATATGTGCTCAGCATTTTGTTTAGTATTTGCATGAATGTTCTCATTCAATACTTTAAAAAAATTCTATCGTCTCCATTAAGTTTTTTTATTTATAAATTAGAGATAATAATTATCTTTATTTTATAAAAGAAGAAAGATAAATAGAATAGAAATATAAAAGTAGCTTACAAATGGTAAAACCCTTTGTGAGTGATAAGTATTCTTACCAACAAAACTCTCTTTCCAATGTCACCTTCCACAGAGAAGATCCTCTGTTAGCCTTTTATATCGGTGCCTTCATTCATGTTGTGTGTAGATACAAAATATATATGAGACATGAATGTGGTATGCTGATAAATGTCTAACAACCGGCTCTCTAAGAGGAGAATCCCTTTGGCAATTTCCATGATGTAAATACTTCCACAACACCAATTACATGTTACCAACTTGTTACCAACTTGAAGTTACTGAACTCAAAATTGGGGATAGATAATGATCATCATCTCTCTTCAGCCAGAAGGATGGCCCAAATGTACCACCGCTACACAATCTTCTAATGGGTATATTTCCCTACAGTCTACTTGGTTCGAAACCCTTCAGTTTGTCACTCCTCTCATGCCCAAGTTAAAGATCAAGTGCTTTACTATGTCTTGTCTTACAAAACTCTACATGAGCTCATCTTTGTTTCTTCTGTAGCTTTAACTCTCATTTCCAAACACAGAAGTCTAATTTTACCATTCTTCCTACAGGGACTATGTCTGTTGTGTCCACCATTGTTTCCTCAGTTCTGAGCATGGTGCCTGATGCTTGTTGGATGAGTCTATGAAGTTAAGACATTATATTCTGAGTACAAAGTCTTTTGCCTATTTATACTATGTGCCTGTGCATTTGCCCAGTATAGGCACACATTTCCAACTTAAGGGGATTTAACTTGGCAGAGAGCATTACTGAAGTTGCTTTATGTATGGCGCATTATTATTCAATTGCATTCCCCTGGTGGAAAGCTGGCAGGCTGCTACTCCGTGACAGATGTGCTTGCTTTGGTTGAGTCACCACCACAAGGCGTATTATCAGTTTTACTAATGTTTGCTCTTTTACACTCTAACAGGTAGTGTGATTCATCCAGTCAGTGTAAGTCAGAAAACTGACGCACACATAAATCTGTATTGTGAGATGGTGTGCACACATGATTTCATCTACAGGGCAAAAACTTGGGAAACACGACTACTTCATGCATGGCTAATACATGCATGTATAAGCAAAGATAAAATTAGCTCACATATCTATGGGCATACACATAATTTTGTTCTTGATCATTTGATTTCATAAGAGTCACAGATACAAAGATCTTTTTTTATTACTTGTTGCTAAATATTAGTTTGCAAACCTGTGCTAGACTCAGTCCATCTGAGTCAGCTGGAGATAGTTTTCATATACAGATTCCTGGGTTCAGAATTTAGATATTCTTTTTCAGGGCAGATGGGTTGAAGCCAGAGAATCTACAGCTTTTAAAAAGCCTAGTTGCCCATCAGAATTGGCTGTGGAGCGCCAAAAGCTCCACAGCCGATCCTGATGGACAGCTAGTCTTTAGGACCCCTGTTTTATACTTAATATGGGCAAAGAAACAGTATTTTCATTTCACATGCCAACTGTCCATTGAAAGTGGTTGCCTGGAGCTCTGTGTTGGAAAAGAATCTGAGGACTCATTATGAAAAATGCCATGATTGATTAGTGATGGCTTTCATTAGCTTGAATGGTAGGGTAGCAGTACTTGTGCTATGTAGTTGATGACTCCAATGTAGGCCAACCATGTAAGCTGAATCACCTTGACAGTGATTTAAATTGTGGTCTCTTAGTGTCTTCTGGGACATGTCCAGCAAAAAGAATGTGTTGCAATGTTCTAAGGGAAACATATTTCATCTTCCCATGGCTCTTTCTCATTCAAACTAAAGCTGCCTTACTGAAGACTCCCTCCATTAGATCAAAATTTTATTTTTTAGGACTAGATAAAACAAGTCTGCACCTTCTACCCGTGATGGCCCCTCAGCTATTGTATGCCTATGATCATAGTTCCACAGTTCATGTCTGGTCTACTTCAGGATAAATAGTACCATTCTTTTTATGACAAGTCATTGACCCCTTCCCTTTAGACATTCTTCAGTTTGATAGCATCCTACTACATGTGTGCATCCCAGAACGAGACATTCTCCAGCTCCAGTCTAAGCATCTTTTTTTTAAAAAAATGGTATCGCCTTCATCATCAATTTATTAATTAGTTAATTAATGACCAAATTGCTGCACCCTTTTTGACAAGTATATTTTATTGCTGACTCAAGTTCTGCTTACTTTTGACAATTTTCCAAATGGTTTTATATCAGTCCTCTTTGACTTCTTCATTAGAGCATTGTAGTATCGAAACATAAAGCCTACATTTTAAAGTGTCATCTTGTTAAAGTAGATTATTCTATATAGCTCAGGGTACTCAGTATACTGATAAAGCTCTCAGAATTTAAAATTAAGCAGAACTGAGTTTGAATCTACTTTGCTTCTAAATAGTTATATGACCAGGTAAAGTTCTTCAAAAAATTTTTAAGTCTTCTTCTTCTATTTTTATCTCTAAAATCTGAAAAAAATGACCTCTAGGGTTATAAGGTTAAATATTTCCAAAATACTATAATCTGGAATATTGTAAAGATTCAGAAAGTGATGGTTATCATTTTTTGGTCATCCAATTCACTTGCTGATTTTCAAATCTTCCTATTATATATAAACTCAATAAAATGTCTTCATCATATGTTTTCATTAATTCAACAGTACAACCAAAATTTATTAACTATCTATGCCAGCCATGGTGCTAGACATTGGGGGAGGGGGTTGGCTCATTGATTAATAGGATAGATGAAATTCGTACAATCATAAAACTCACTGTACAGAGGGGAAGAATATGGTAAAATAAATATAACTGAGTGTGTTAAAGGCTAAGATAAAAGACACCTAGGGTTTCATGAGAGACATGTATCTCTCCACCTAAGATTTGTTAAAATAAAATATGTATTGGAGTAGGGTAGACAACTTCTACCTCTGCTCCATATTTCCCTAAGTCTCAGATCTAGGAGGTTGATGTGTATATCCATGTTTGAAAGACTAGCACAGAAATCTTCTGAATAGGAAACACTGGTAGATTTCATGAATTGTAAGTCTGTGAGGAGAGATGTCTTTTTTTCTTTTTGGTATCACTAGTGCTAAGCACAGCGATTGTCATATACCAGACCCTCAATAAATATTTGTTGAATAAATAAATACATCCAGCTATGTGTTTCAAGTTCATGAAAGCAGGCAAATGGACATTCACTTACCTGAAGGTTATTCTCAAAGGACCACATTGACTAAGAAAGAAATGGGATTAACTGCCAGCCTTGTTCTCCTTGCCTGACCCCTTCGGTTCTACTTCAATATCCTTTAGTCCCCTGTGAATAATAATTAAAGAGTGGACAGCTGAAATGAAATAGTTTAAAATTTATAGTTTGGAGTGGTTTTCACTCTGAGTTTTTAAAGTGAAATAAGAATGTGTGTGGTGGTGGAGGTGAGGTGGGGTGGGGTGTGTTTAGTCAGATTCTCTGTCAGCTTCTCCATTTGGGCAGTGGTGACAGATACCTTCTGCAAGTCTCTTAGGCCATAACCACTTTCTGGTGAATGAGGCTATCATAGACCAGAAGCACAGCATAAATGCTGTGCTGCCAACTGAACTGCAGTGAGGTGCAACAGAAAGTATTTTTGTTTATTATAATCTGATTCTCCATCTGTCTGGGGGTGGTACTTTATATCTCTCCATCACTGCACTTACTTTGCTGGCTCTGGTGAAGAGGTGAGTAGATTAAATTCCTGGGTACAGACAAATACTCAGCCTACCTTGTTCTTCCTCTGAGCTTGCCACATAGGCTACTCCAAAGACTGAAAGAAACTAAGATACTCAGAGAAGGACCAAAGTCCTATAAACTTACTAAGGGATCTCACCTATGAATATTTAATTCTTCAAAGTTGAGGACTAGTTTTTCAATGAGCATTGGCCTGTATGGGACAATAGGATATGTGTTCATAATATGGCCACTGCCCTTATAATTTCTGAACATCTCAGGTGTGGCTTGCTCCAGCTATATCTAGGGTTTGGACATCAGCAAAGGATCTGAACTTAGGATTGGAGTCAGCTAATGTGGAAGATAGCCAGTGAGAGAATAAACCAAGCTTCAGAAAGCAGTAGGAAGCCAAAATACTGTATTAACACAATATCTAAGGAGGCAGATTTAACAAACATGTGATCGCTGCAAAGTGTTTTTTCAATATCATCAAACAGTTCTCTCACACCACCTGGGTGCCCTGTAATTCAACTCAGTTCAGACACTCTCCACCTGGAGATGGCATCAGATCCCACAGATCGAGGTCTCAGTTCTACAACACTTCCCCCATCTGGCTTTAGACACCAGTTCTAAGTCCAGGTTGTCTCCTGTGCCTCTAACCAATGGGCTATTGATCAGAGGTTCCCACGCCCCCTGACTTGGTTTTGATTAATTTGCTGGAGTGGATCCCAGAACTCAGAGAAACATTTTACTTACTAGCTTAATGGTTTATTATAAAAAGACACAACTCAGAAGCAGCCAGATGAAAAGATGCATAGGCAAGGTTTGGAGAAAGGGGTGTGGCGGTTCCACGCTCTTTCCTGGCACACCACTCTTCCAGCACCTCTATGTATTCACCCAAAAAAACTCTCCGAATCCCTTCCTTTTGGATTACAGAGGCATGATTAATTAAATCATTAACCATTGGTGATTGACTCAACCTCCAGCCCTTCTTTTCTCCTTGGAGTCAGCATGGGGGGACTTCAACTCTCTAATAACATGTTTGGTTACCCTGGCAACTATGCCCCCATCCATAGGTGCTGTCCAAAAATCACCTCACTAATGTAACTCAGGTGTCCTTAAAAGGGGTTTGTTTTAAATATCAAGACACCTTTATCACTCTTACCACTTAGAAAATTTAGACGGCTTTGGGAGCTCTTTGCCAGGGACAAAGACCAAATATGTATTCCTTATTATAAATCATAATATCACAATCACCACACACAATTGTGACTCTAGGCTGACCAAAGAAAATGATACCATGTATTGACAGAGTACAAATGTAAGGTCTCTCTGAGAAATTCCATATAATCTAGGAGATAGCTAGGCAGTTTTAGTTATATAAATTACCAGATTACAGGACCCATAAGGACCTGTAGTCTTAGGGTCCAAAGGCAGGGAAATTGATACCAATAAGATGGTTCAACTTCTACAATCTAATGTTAGATTCTACATAAAATCTTATTTTAAAATGTAATACTTTTGGAAGTTTGTCAAGCTGCTAATTCAACAAAATAATTTTTAAAACATAATGATATTTAGAAATAATTTTCTGTGCAAATATCCAGGATAATTTAATATTAAGTCATGAGCTTATTTTGAACTTAAAACAATTAAGTAGTACTTCTAGATACTGGAGAAATAGTTAATTATTGATAATAGTTAAAACTCCCGATAAGAACCATTATTTTTAATATATTATATACAGAGTTGATATTTAAAGCACATTTAGTACAATAAGGTTGAATTGGAAACCATAAATTTTCATCATTTCTTCATTTTTGTAGTTCTTGCTCTGATGTGAGACTTGACTATTTTATTTAGAGCACCAACTTCCTTGGCTGAATAATCAAAGTTGTCTTGCTTATTTTCCAGCTAGAAAGACCTGTGGATGATTCATGGAAAGTCTCCAAAAGTTATTCCAAGGAATAAAGATAAAACTCATTGAAGTAAAACTTTTGGTCCTTTATGTTCACTTGGAGTAAGATGGTTCAACTTCTACATGTTAAAAATGTTAGATTCTATATAAAATCTTATTTAAAAATGTTATACTTTTGGAAGTTTGTAAAATTTTGAACTTCAGTGGCCCCAGTCCTGCTCTGTTTAAGACTCCCACTTTTAAAATGAGAAATATTCACATTCAAGTTTGCAGAGTGTGATTTTAGAGGCCACCTGTTAGGAATCTTCACATAAAGTCAATGTGATAACGTGGTAAGGAAAGTAGTTAGAAAATTGAGCCAGCTGCAAATGATAGTTCTAGAATTTCTATATAATAATAGGTGACATTCATGTAGAGTTTGTCAAAAGTTTTCAAGGCACCTAAAATAAACTCATGCAATCATCACAATGGATATTATAGAAAATATAATTATCATAATAGATGTTATTAATATTCTCTACTTTGAAAATAAGAAAAGAAAGACACAGAAAGGTTAAATACTTTGCCTAAAGTCATATGGTTAATAAGATGCAGAACTGGTGATTTCAACTCCTGCAGGCTGCCTTTAGAAGCTACACTTTTAATCATTGTTATTCTTTCTTTAATCTCTACTTCTGGAGCAGGAAATTTGTCTTGTACCAGCAGCGGTATAAATCTGCATTCACTTTTCTCTATTGTACACTCTATTTGCTTATCTACCCATTCATTTGGCAGTTATTTATTAAAGGCTTATTATGTGCTACTACACCACTTATATACCTTTCCCCACTCCTTGATATTTATTTATATGAATTTTTTAAAAAAAATTTGTATCGATGAAAATATTGTCTCTTATGGTTTTAATTTCCAGACAGATACAAAGCATTATGTAGACTAAGTCACTATGAACCCACATCTTCTGTAGCTTTACTTTTTGACAAACAATTGGGAACCAATCTTTGTAAAACCCCAATCTAAATTATAACCCAAGGCTACCTTTCTAGATTCTTCTCGTGACTGTTATACCCTCATCTACTGATTGAGTGACTTTGGAAATCATGTAGACCCACAGAAAAGACATATAATCCTTTTAGTTTCTGTAAAAAAAAAAAAAAAAGAACTTTTTTTTTTTTTAATTTATAACAATAAAACTGTATTGAGGGAATGGACACCTCAAAATGTGATTATTCAAACAACCCTCTTTCTCAAAGTTAAATTCACAAATAAGTAGTTTATAGCCACAGAGAAATCAATTAATCTACCTTCTTTAATATGGGTGTCCTTCTGGCTTTCATATTGGGAGCAATCTCACTTTATTATATTAAACCAATGAAAACATTCTAAGCATTCTCTTGGCAGGAAGAAATAAAAAAGGCAGCATCCTATGTTAGATAAAATCTTTCATTATATGCAGCCAAAATGCCATGTATTTTGCAATGGTGAAATGTTTTTGTGCATTTTACACGTGTGATGTGAATCATTTTAAAAGCCATAATCATAACACAGCAGATGCTAATAAATTTTCAATATGTTAGGCTTTGTTTTCTGGAGAATGAATTTGATTTGTAATATAAATGTTCCATGGGTGATTGTGTTTAGCCATGGAGATTATGGGAGGTCTGGTATGCTAACTAACCTCTAGGGTGTTTTTTACTATCTGGTAATGTTTGCAGAGAATTCAGTTTCTAGAGTACTATGCTTCACTGCAATGGGCTCATTCACCTGTCTTGTCTTAAGCTTTTTTAGGACTCTTTTTACAGCTTTGTGATATGTGTTATGACCTATTTATCAAGAATTTGAACCCTCTAGAGAATGCTCAACAATCAGTCTTAGTCCCGAGCTATCTGTTTTTCTCTCCTTTGTTTTATTTCTAACAGTGAACTCTTGACTAAGTTCCTACATTGCTTCCCTTTTTAGCGATTTCACTTCAGGTAGCTAATTAGGTAATTTCTGCTTCTCACTTTTCACTTGGAATCTTGACCTCGGCTCACATTCTGGTAATGTGCCATAATTCAGCAAATCTCAATACAGTCTTCTTTATGCAAGCTGAAAACAGCCTGTGTTTGAAAGGGCATCAATGGTGAGAGTCCTTCAGGACTGAGGGCTACAATTGAGAGTAGGTGATTTCGGGATGTTTGATTCCAGGGACAACAAACACAGGATAGAAACAAAAGGAAAGCTGTGGATAAATTCAGAATCTGGGATCTAGATGTTCACCACATTGTAAAGATGGACCCAGGAGCTACAAGTGAGAAAAATATTTGTCAATCTGGAGCAAAATGCACTGTAGCAAAAAAAAATCAAAAAATTGAGAAAATAAAAAATATGTAATATCAAGATACCATCCCAAATTGTCTGAGAAGAACTTTGCTTGAAGACTTAATGTAACACCAATAAACCTATGCTCCTCCATATGTTAGTTTTCACTCTAGGATCTTAAATGTACTCATTGATTTCCAAGAGTGAATTCAATCTAATGGTGAGAAAACCTCTTTGAAAATGGAAAGTAGAAGAGATTCTTTTTTATCTAAGATACACTTATTGAGGGGTATTAGCATATTTCCCATCTGTATAGATTCTTGGAAAGTTTAAGAAAACATATTTGAATTTTATGTACCCACCTCCAAGATTTATATACAAGCTTACATATTTTTAACAACTTGCACTTTTTATACTTATATTATGCCCTAAACATATTCCAGATTGCAAGGCAGATTTTATAATTCAAGTCTGTATCACACTTCATTAATGATTTATAAGTTAACAGTTCTCCATTTAGAAGACACATATGTCATGTTTAAATTTCCTTTATTGTAAACAATGACACAATGAACATCTTTCAACAAATGCAAAGTTTAAATAACCAACTCTTTTCTTTGGATACAGTAATGAAAAGTGTATTCCTAACAATTCATAGCAATGGTTTTATAGTTTTGGATTCATGGTACAAAACCGTTTCCCAAAGAGATATAAAAATTTACACCAGTGCCAGACTTGTGTATATACCAGCTAGCTTCACTATACCCTCTCTAAAAGTAACTAGCTATATATGCGTATAATTTAACAGGTGAAACAGAAAGCATCCACATCTAAGTTTTACAACATAAGAGCTTTACAGCATTATGTAGTGTTAAAGTTGGAAATATTCTAAGAGATTATTTAGCCCAATTCTCTTATTTTGAAGTTCAATAAACAGTACTAGAGAAAGCAAGTGATTTATTCGGGGTTATAGAGGGCATTATTATGGGAGCAGAGAATTTAATCTAGTTTACCTGACTCCTTGGAAAGTGTGCATTACATCACCACCAAATCCCCCAGGCTCTCATGGATTCAGTCACTGTGCATACCAATCCAAGAGCAGTACTTACTGGTGTGTTTTATATTATTGTTGTAAAACACACATCTGTGTGTTTATGTTTTTACACATCAATCAAAACATATTGTCCTTTTAGAAATGACACTGTAGTGGGTATTAATGTCTTTAATTGTTTGTCTGTTTGGCTGTTTGAGAATCTTCCTTCCTCATACAAGCTCAGTATTCTTCAACAGCATTTTCTCCCCACCATTATACCTATTTGGGGTAGAAAGCTACAATAGGCAGAATTTTAGATGGCTTTCTGGTGCTATTCTCACAATTATGTTACCTTGCATGGCAATAGGTCTTATGCTAATACAATTAAGATACTAATCTATTATCTTTAAAATGGAATATTATCTAGGTGGGCCTAATCTAATCATAAGATTCCTTTAAAGGCTACACTCTGCTACTTTCTTCACTTGGTCAAAGAGTCAAAGAGATTGTAAATATGAAAAGGATTGGATGCATTATTTTTCATCTAATTTGAATTATAATTTATTACTTTCATAATTGTATCAAGTTAAGAATGATCCCCTCTATTTCTAGTTTTCTTTTTTAGTATAAATATTTTTTTCACTTTTCAATTACATCTGACATACAATATTATATTTTACATCCTTATGACTATTTCGTAACTAACAATTTTTACTTCTTAAATGCTTCTCCTTTTTCACCCATCCCAGAGATTCCAGATAAGACTTCATCCTGGTAATAGCTTGATCTTGGCAGAAAATTCAGTGAGCCTACTGAGACTTCTGACCTACAGAACTAGGCGTTGTCTTAAGCCACTGAGTCATAGTAACTTTTCACATAGCAATAGAAAATTAATACAGAGGATAATTCAGGATGACTGTATTCCTCTGCAGAAACTCAAGATGCCAGATACTCTTTCTCTCATCCCATTACACCCAGGAGTAGACATAAGATTGACACTCAACCAACCAGACATTTCCTCTTAGGATTTGAGCACATGACTCCAGGATGGTAGGAAGAGTCAGAAGCCAGAAATTATAGATGCATAATTCTCACAAGATTATATGTGATACTAGACAAAAGCTATATTGCTGTTGGCTAGCCATCTGCAGCAGACAATGTTCCTGAATTCTAAACCTGGTCTTCCGGATAACTATGAGGATAGTAAATTCCTTGAGATACTTCCCAGTAATTCTATTTTGTTTAGCTTATCAAGAATTCTTTTCTGTTGCTTATAAGAAATAGGTCAATTAATAGAAATGCTAAATAAAACATAAACTAATTATTTTCTAAATTTTTCAGTCACATTCAGCAATCAAACTAATTTCTTTTCAGCATCATTTCCTTAATGGCATATTTTACAGCTTCATCGTGCCAATACAAATCTCTGTCAGCTCCATCTGCTTATTTTATACCCACTAATTTATGGGACCAGTATCTGATGGCCCAAGGTCTGGAGAAATGAGTCAGGTAAAATGGTAATGTTGGGAATTGAGAAATAGCAATTTAGTCAATATTTATCATTTGTTCATTAGAGAGACTCTGAGAAGACTCCCTCCTATTTTGAGGCAATATCTCCTATCTCAACAATATAGTTCTACTTAAAGTTGTCAATCCTAGTATATCTCTCTTTTAGTCACACTGGATGCATGTGACCAAGGCTAAACTAATCATATAACTCAATCTTATCATTGGGTTTGATTTAGAAATGGACACACGACGCAAAATGGGCCAGTGGAGCATTTTTAAACATAAGTATTTCATTTTCTTTGGAAGGATTGCAAACGGTATTGTGTTTCAAATTTTGGTTTTCATACATTCATTGCTAGTATCTAACAATATGATTTAGTATGATTTATTTTTATATATGTTGCTCTAGCTGTGCTGAACTCACTTATTAGTTCCAGAATTTTTTTGTAGAGTCCTCAGACTTTTCAATGTAGACTATCAACTGCAAATAAGGGCAGTTTTCATTTCTCCTTTTATTTCATTTTCTTGCCTGTTTTCAGTGGCTCGGAGTCCCAGTATTATGTTGAGTAAGAGTGGTGAAAGCGTATACTCACCTGGATTTCAGCCCTAGATCAGAGCACTCAGTCTTTCACCGTGATGTGTTATATTAGCTGTGGCATGTTTGTAGGTGTTCTTTATCATATTGAGGTAGGTTTCCTTTATTTCTAACTTGCTAAGTGATTTTTTTTCTTTTAATCAGAAATAGGTATTGGCATAAATTTATTTTCTTAAACTTTAGTCTAAGTTACTTGCTAGAACCTTTCCCTGAGTTTCAAGGACCCTCATCTGTCCTCTTAATCTCTACGAGCTCATTTTCCTGAACTGGAGGCTGGACTACACTTTTAGAGTCCATCATGCCTTCAAAAAGCAATGGCGTCATAGTCTTCCTAGTCCTTGGCATACAAAGATGGATAAAACATGGAGCCTGTTTTAAAGAGACAGTTTAATGGGAGAAGTGAGAATGATTTCATAGGGTAAAACACAAATATATGTCATAAAAGTGAGCAGTGGTGAACACAGAACATTCCTGTGGCTCTGAAGAATTAGGATAAGGTTTTTGGAGGCATTGACACATATTTAGTTTTAAAAGTGTGAAAAAAAAGAAGTATGGGATGGCAGGAAGAAGGGGAAGGTATTTTACACATGCATAACTGGCTTCAAGGCTTGCAGAACTAAGATTCAGATTTGAAAAGGGGCGTGTAAATGTCCGCGTTGCAGCAAAAATAGGGTAAAGTAAAAATGGGAATGTGCTTGATGGCAGAGGATATTCAATAATGAAATCTTGCTATTGTTAGAGTTAGTATTAAATAGATCCTGGAGAACTTAAAAAAGGAAACAACTACCTTTTGAATGCTTTAACTCTAGGCCTATACTGAAAGAAGAGACAGAAATATAATGATGGTATTTTTAAACTGCTTGAAGCACTTTCATGAGCATTATTAGACTGAACACATCCAAAATTCCTGAGCTCTTTATACTTCCCCTCTACAAATTCCTATCCTCCCATAATCGTGAACTTGCTCTCAAGAGAAACAGTGACTTTAGGCAGCAGGTAAGCAGCCTGAAGATACGATATTTTCAACGAATTGTGTAACTCAAACTATTGGGAGCTATTTGGCTATTGCTCCTTAGGTGATTGGAATTTATTTCCTCTATGTCAATAAAGTTATGTAAAAATATAATTTTTTTCTTAGCTTAGTAATTACAGGCAATGAAGAAAGGAAAAGAATGAAGCCCACACTGCCGAACCTAATTTGTATAATTTTACTGAAGAGAATTTTTAAAATAGTAAGTAAATGAGACCATAAAAAGGCATTATTATTTGGCTAATAATAATTATTTGTCTACTATGTGGTTGTCACTGTATTGAGAACTGTAGGTAGTATAGATGAAGTGGACTCTATGCTCTTCCCACAAGAAATGTGAGGTGAGAAGCTGGCATCGTGTATAAAATAGACAAGTACAGGACTAGTGGAGAGAGAAAGATGGAGAAAGGTAAAAAGTATTTTATCAGGAAGTGAGGAGATGATGAAGGGCTATCTTATTGCAGAGCAAAGAAGCTTTATTAAATGCATGGGTGGGACAAACAACACATGCTTAGAGAATTCAGTTTGGTTAGAATGTAATGTTTAAGAGATGAGTAGAGAGAAAAACATTTTTAGTGCTATAATTGAAATACACATTTATTACTCTGACACTATAGAGGACTTATCAGTATCCTGGTAATCCAACTTGCATAGGCAGGTTGCTCTTCTGCTCTACTCATGAAGGATTCAAGTCTTCAGCTTCTGGCTTTGGTTATTCCTTATACAGATGTCAGCATGCTCAATTGATGACCAGTAAAGTTCTTTTTTGTTTCTTTAATTTTTATCTCATAATTCAAGTACTTGGAAAATGTATGGTTTGAAAACATATTTTACTTTGCAGTGCTAACAACCTGTATTATCTCCAGAGACTTTGATTCAGGTGAGTCGAAGTTCCAATAACTGGAAGTCTTGTTTAACTTTCAAGGCCATTTCCCATTGTGCTGAGGTGATGTTTAATGGGCATCTTGGAAGGAAACCATTTATCAGCCTACTAGCTTCTTGCAGCATTTTTCATATACATACTAACAAATATATAGTCATTCTCAGCAATTCATTAATTTCATACTCCTTTGTTTACAATAGATCTATCAGACTCAGTTTAAGTAATAACCCAATGTCATTTTTATGTCTGAATCATAAGAATGTCATTGTTAGATTTGTTCAGAAACAGTAGAAAGATTGAGATAAGTGAGTCGATATGATTTCCTCTCAAATTTTACAACATGTGACCCGAGGAGATTTAAGCATTGTGGGGGAAGGCTAAACAGAGGTATCATGGGGCAATAAAAGTCTTACAAAAATTAAAACCACGAGTGAGTCAAAGCCATGTGGGAGTCAGTAGGGCTGATAAATTGTCCATACATCTTCCACTGCTTAAACTATGTTTCTTTGTTTGCTGGAAGCTTCAGTTCAGGTTTATTTCCTCACTTCCATAAACATTCTTCCCATAAAACTTTGTTCCTTAAAGTAAAATTAACAATACCAAAAACTTGGCTAACACAGTTAGACTTCATGTCACAGGGTAAGGATGTGAACTTGCATCTAGAAGAGATGCAAATCCATCCAGGGAAAGGACCTAGCTTATGCAAAACGCGAAAATGCTATGAAAGGGAGAGTAATTCAGAATTGTGAGGGCAGCGGAAGCAAATCACAGTTCATGGTTAGTTCTCCAGCTGGAAGGCCATGTAGCTCTAGCGTCAGAGTGAGTCTCATTCTTATTAGTCAAAGTTATCTAAGAAGAATAATGAGTAAGCAGAGGAAGTCAGAGGAAAGGGAGCAAAATGGGTCTAAAGTAAAATAAATAATAAATAAATCTGAGAAGAGCAAGAATGACGTTGAGAGACAGGATCCTCCGTTTCAAAAATCTGCCGTCACTGTACATTATATCTTATCTTTGGATAACGGTAACGATGCTTAGAACTCCCCCACCCGGCCTCCATTTCTCCGCCCCCGTTAACATGTACACACACCAGTTACCGGTGCTACTCTGAATGAATGACTGTTTCTTCTAACAACAGCAATACCACCTCCTGAATAAACCTGGACTGGATCCATATTGACTCATTTAGGGTTATATATCATGCTAAGAGGTTCGGACTTTATCCTGCGATCAGGTTTCTAGGCCACTGCTTTTTTTTTCTCCCAATGTTTTATGATGAAAAATTTTGAACATACAGTAAATACGAAAGAATTTTAAGTAATCTCGTATATCCACTACCTATATGATACTAGTGAAATTTTATCATAGTTGCTTTATGAAGTATCTATTCATCCCCTTACTCATTCTTTAATCTTTGTTATGCATTTATTGCATTAAATTCTAGATATTCATGTGCTTCCCTATAAATGCTTCAGCATGTGTATTATTATCTAGAGTCTGAGATTTATTTCTTTTTTATGGAAACTGTACATATAATGAAATGAGCAAATTTATATACCTCTGTAATCTAAAATCTTATCAAGATTCAAGTACTGTGTTATCCCCCCAGAAATTTCCCTCATGCCCCTTACAATGCAATTCCTGTCCCCACCCCACAGAAGCACCAATGTCTTCCTTGTTTTTCACTCTAGACTTATTTATTTTTTTAAGAATTCCATATAAATGAAATCACACACTATATGCTCTTTTGTGTAAAGCTTTTTTTTTCACACAGAAAGATGTGTGATTTTTTTTGAGATTCATTCATGTCATTGCATCATAATTCATTTAATTTTAGTCCTGAGTGAACCCCCTACAGTATATCCATTCTCATACTGGCAAGCATTTGAATGGTTTCCATTTCGGGGGTATTAGGACTAAAGCTCTTAAGAAAATTGTTGTACAAGTCTTTTTGTTAACATATGTTTCTATTTCTCTTGGGGAAATATCTAGAAATGGAATTGCTGACTCAGAAGATAGGTTTAGGAATATACTTATTTTTATTAGAAAATGCTACATTTTTTTTAATTGACTGTACCATTTGTATTTCCACACACACACAAAATGTTTCAGAGTTTCACCTTGCTCTACAATGTCACTGACCTTTGGTTTTTCCATTTTTTCTAATTTTAGCCATTCTAATGGATATATAATAGTATCTCTCTATATTTTTAACTTTCAGTCCCTGATTATTAATGATGTTGAAAAGTTTTTTCTGTGCTTATTGGCCAATTGTATGTTTTCTTTTGTAAAATCTCTGCTTATAACTTTTGTCCATTTTTATTGGCTTGTCTATTTATTTTTATAATGGAGTCTTGTGATGTACAGAAGCTTTAAATTTTGATGGTCTAATTTTCTTCTTTTATGGTTATTTCTTTCTGTAGCTTGTTTTAAAAAAATACAACTTTGCTCACCTGCAAGTTCTGAAGACACTTTTTTGTGTTTCTCTGTAAAAACTTTATTGTATTTTTGCTCTTATGTTTAGGTCTGTGATTCATGAGTTAAGTTCTGTGTATGGTGTAAGGTAGGATTTGAGGGTTTTATAAATAAGTTATGATACCAGCACTATTTCTTGAACACACACACACACACACACACACACACACGTTTGTCAACATTATATTTCTTTGCTGCCTCTGTTGAAAAGTTTAGGTTCTTCATTTTGTTCCACTGACCCACTTATCCAAAGTCTACCATAGCACTATTTTGATTGCTATGGCATTATTGTAAATTTTGAAATCAGTTACTGTAAGTCTTCCAACTTTATTCTCTTTCAAGAGTGTTTTGTATATTCCTGACCCCTTGCACATCCACATAAATTTTAGGATCAGCTTGTCAACTTCAATAAAATAATCTGATAGAATTATATGACAATTTATATCTTAAAATCATTGAGTTTTCCAAAGAATGAACTTTTATATCTTTCCACTTATTTAGGTGTTCTTTAATTTCCTTTGACAAAGTTGTATAAGTTTCAATGTATAGCTCTTACATAACTCTTATTAAAAATGTTTCTAAGTTTTAAATGATGATATTATAAATATAATGGTTTTATTTTAATTTCTAATTTTTTGCTGCTAGTTTGTAAATTTACAATTGATTTTGGATTACTCTTTTATTCTGAAAACTTGCTAAATTAATTTATTTATTTTAATAGCTATTTTTCAATTACTTACGATTTTCTATATAAATAATATTAGTACTTGTTTGATACAATGAAGCACCATCTTCATTTGCCCTCAATAGAAATACATTGCTGGAAAGAAAAGAAAAGTAGAGAGCAATGTAAGAATATGGGAAGAAATGAGGTTCTGAATCACTGAACAAATACTTAAGTTCAGTCTTTTTCTCTTTAATTTAATTATGAATTGGATAATAGTAGGAAAAAATCAGAATTATATGGACAGAGACTTAATCATCTATTCTCTCTTCATCTAAAGAATCAAACAGACTTCTTATTCATGTCTTACAATTTAATAAAAGAAGAGATTGCACCTTTCAGAGCTTCCTTTTCCCTTTCATTTCTGAACTCCTGAAAGCCAACCATGTTCCCAGACTTCCCTTTCCAGAACAGAATTTTTAACTACAAAATCTTGGGCAAATAGCTTTATTTCCCATTAAATGAAACTTCTCCCTTACATGACATCAAGAAAAAGTGAACTGTAGACATGGAAAATGTAACAACCACCCCGAGGTGCTGAGGAGTTTCAGAGTAAAGATATCAGAGGAGCTCAGTTGACAAAGGCCAGTTCCCTGGTCATACAAGTCCTCATGGGACATCACTAACTTTGTAGATCCAAACCCATTCAGGGACTGTCCCTTGGCTTGCCTGTCTTAAAGACTCATTGTTAAAAGTGTTTCAGAGTTTATCAGATTCAAGAATGCTGGTTCACACTAACAAAGCTCACAAGAGGCTGATAAATAAAACCAGAATAACAATGTACTAATTTACACTAAGAAATATAAATCTAACATAGAATGAGTTTTATGTCAGCCTGGGCAGTACATTCTCTCCCAATGGGCCAATTAAGTGGAAAGATAAATTAGCAGAAAGAATGCCTGATCAGCACAGAATTAAAACAAGACAAGTGAGTTTATATGATGCAGATACTTGATTGCTATAATTTAGTAGACCCTGATGTATCCACCTCTACAATAGGCATACTCCAGCAATCAGAACCACACATGGCATTTTTGGGCTGGAAGACACTCTTTCTTGGGCAGAGCAAATCTTGTGGCTGCTATATACTTGTATGGAGAAACATTTCTTACCTATTTTTACACATCCTTTTTGTAGTTTTTTTTTTTTAACCTTCCATTAGAATACTCAATTGATTTGGAACCAGTCTGTAGTTTTAAAGGTACTTAACATTTTCTTGCTCATACCCATCATAGGTTGATTTCATGGCCTATCCATTAGTAAACAATTTGATCTACTTTATTTCAAAGTTCTTCTCTTTGGAGCATTCTGATTTGTGTCCAACTGAAAGTGAGGCACAGTTCTTAGAATGCCCTGTAAATTCTTATTGAATCTTCAGAATGATCTTGAGAGGTAGACATTATTACTCTATTTTGTTTCACAGACATAAAAACTGAGACTCAGAGAATTTAGGTGATTTTCCCCCTGTCAGTTGACAAATATATATTGAGCTTCTACCATGTGCCAGGCATAGCAGGAGATGATAGGGTAACACACACTATATCCTTATTGTCTGTCTTACAATAACATAGACCAACAATAACATTGTGAAATTTATACATGTGAGACATTTTGGAAAACTCCATTACGTTATGTCAATGCTAGGAAGCTTTGTTCCATTGGAGGCTCATTTTATTTAATGATTTAATAAGTAAATGAATGAATGAATGATTGAGTGTGCATGCTTTTCACCATTACTTATTTCTATAAATAAAGAAAAAGTAAAGTTGAGTAAGTCTTTTAAATTCTTAGAGATTTCAAATGACTACGGTCCCAATTGTTGCAACTTTTAATGAGTCTCAGCAGTGTTTCTGGCATTGTGCTGAATACAGAGGAGACATGGCCCGGACTAAGAGACACACCATCAAAGTGGGACAAAGGCCATCAAGATAACAGAAGGAGAAGGTGAATAACTTGTTCCAAGAGGAAACAGCTGGAGCTGGTTTCTGAATGCTAAACAGTTTTGAGTTTCTCTTTGATCCAAGAAAGCCAAATCCTCACAACTTAAACTTTGAGATGCGTTCTGAACATCCACAGACCCCCAAACTGAGTTGGAAATCTCCCGTGGAGAGGTTTCCTTGGGTTATTTTCTTCACTCTTCTCTTCTGCATGGGTTCGGTGATGTAAGAAAAATGGCCTTCGTCTGATATTTTCTTCTCTGATCCTAGCACAATGCTGTGGGGGCAAAGGTCTTGCAACAAATAAAGGAGAAATAGAAGATAAACTGACTGGAAAAATGTTTCAGTTTAAAACAACGTAATAGGTTCCATTTATTTGCTTCCTAATATATACTAGATACTGTGACAAGCATTTAATAATTGAATGTCTTATCTAAGCTTAAGTCAACCTTGGGTGGGTGAGGCTTTCATAATCTACATGTTATAGGTATGGACAATGAGGTCCAGGGAGGAATAGTGACTTACCCAAACCTAGTAACCTCTGAGCCAAAATTTGCATGTGGTCATGGATAGTTCTAAAACTCCACAGGCTTAACTGCTCCCCACACTGCCCCTTTCAATTAAGGGCACACTGGCTTCATTTGCTACTAAAACTTTCTTCCTGCCTCGGGCCTTATTTAATTGTTTCTTTTTTCAATATCTCCTAGACTATTTCTTTTGAGTCTATTAGATCATTAAACATTTAGCGTTGTTTTAAGAGTCAAATAAAATGTATTTCTGCACTGGATTCTCCTTTCCTTGAAGATAAGAATAATATTTAAATTTGTTCTTCCCACTGATATTGCATAAGACCTTATTCAGAACAATCTTTAAAAAGCAATAGTTGAACTGAAGTTCATTCGAGTGCCTGAAGTGGTTTGAGTAGTACACATGCTAACGTGAAAATGTCTTAGGTTACCTGTTTTATGAATTTTGCTAAGATCATGGACAGAGACACGTCCTAATTCATAAACAAGAAAACCTTGCCAATTTCTATTATGAACAAAGAGTAGAAGCAATTTATTGAATATCTACTGCAGTTCCATTATTTTTTATACGCTATGGAGGTTGTAATTCCTTTTCTAAAAGAATTTATGGTCTTAATGGAGAAGTGCAGAAAACCTCACCTCTGGAAGAATGGTGTCTTTATATCTTCAGGGCCTATAAAATGGTCTGTCCCAGATGAATGCTCATTACAAGTTTGCTGAATGAAATTTTAAAAACAGTAGAGGAATGTCAGCAAGATGGCCAAATAAGATACCTTTGTTCGTATCCCTTTGTTCCACAACAATAATTTGGCATCTGTCGACAGAAAAAGTGCTTCTGTCGGAGCTTTGGATTCAGGTAGGAGAGTGTGAAACCTCCATATAGCCCAAGATGGAGGGAAGCTTTTTTGAGAAGGCAGGATCACACCCAGGTGGCTGACACACAGTCTGTGGTCTCAGCTGCAGACCTGGAAACAGCTCTGCAATCCTGAAGTCTTCGCTACAGCTCCATTGGGCTTTGGTTCTGTCACCAGCTCTATATACCAAGGGATCTAGGAGAAGTTATGCCCACATGTACATCAGGTAATAGGCGTACAGACCTCAGTCCTGGTCATGGACCCTGAAGTGTCCTGTGACTTGGCCAGAGTCCAAGAGCCCCTTGAGGTAAGCCTGCACAACTTAGACTTTCAATTCTGAACAGATTCTGTAACTGGGCTCCAGCCTGTTTTAGCTGCAGTCTGTGAACAGTCTTGCTGCTACAGAGACCAGACAGGAGACTCCTGTCTGCACCCCTGGTGATCCTGAAAGGCTCCTATGTGTACGTGTAGGCCCCTCAATGCCACTGTCTGCCAGCAGTCCTGAGGGTCCAGAGTCCCAACAGAAGATGCTCCTCCCTTGACCACCAGAGATCCTGAAAGGGACCTATGCTCAGCTCCGACCCCATCACAGCCACAGTTTGCCAGCAGCACTAAGGATCCAGGGTCTCAAAGAAAGTAATCGTGTCTGCAACCCCAGAAATTCTGAAAGGGTCCTATACTTGGCTTTAGCCCTATTAAAGCTACAGTGCACCAGCAAACCTGCCAGCTTAGAAACCACGCAGGAGGAACCACACTCCTGTCTGTGTTCCAGGAGATTTTGAAAGGTTCTTATGCTCAGCTCTAGACCTTCCCAGCCACAGTCCAAGAGCAGCACTGCTGGCCTAAGGAACTGGTGGGAGATGCTCCCTCTACACTTCCAGGGGTCTCAAAGGTGTCTTATACTCAGTTCCAGCCTCTCCCAGCTGCAGTCCATGAGTCCTACTGGCACAGTGACCAGTTTAGAGACACACAAATCCACACCTCAGGAGATCCTGAAGTGACTCTATACTCAGCTCCAGCCCTACAGCTATGGACCTGACAGGCAACATGCCTATCCATGCCACCAGAGTCAAGTCTGCAGGCTTCAGTCTTGGCTGTGGAACCTGAAACAGTCCTGGGGCCCTCAGTTCCAGCCCCCATCAGCCACACTCCAGAGCCAGTTCTACCCAACTAGAGACACGTTCTGTCATCAGGCAGCAGCCACCCCAGGGCCTTGGTGGACGTCACAGCCATCTCCACATAGGCTTGTTGTCTGAGGATGTAAATGTGGACCCTGAAGCAGAAACTCATCCCAGTGCCACACAACTGAACAAAGCGCTGGAGGCAGCCCTATCCACCCAGGGACCAGTCAGGATTCACACCCAACTGAGCTCCCGCCCAATAAACTCATCAATGGCAGACCTCACTGCAGACCTAGTGACAGCCTTGAAACTGGTTCAAACCCAGCACAAATGCAATTCCAGATGTAATCCCATCAGCTCAAGAAACAGATAGGAGAAGGCTTTATCTGCTGAATTCAGTATGTAAGGACTAGAAGAGGTGTCCAAATGTAGATTTAAACAAAAATCCTGAAGCTGAAGAATACAATGATAAAACTGAAAATATTCATATATATGTAAGTATGTATGTGTGTATCAAATTATCATGTTGTACAACGTGAAAAATTAAATGATACAATGTTATATGTCAATTATATATCAATAAATCAGGTGAAGAAAAGAGTGAGTATTAACTGTACAGCACAAAGTTCGATTCCAGATCTTTAGAAGAGCTTTAATAAACTAGACTTTCTTAGGTTGGAACAAACAGAAAACCCAGCTCAGTCATCTGGTTAAAGCTGGCCTTATCTCCCGCCCAATCCCATCTGAATTAATCTATTTTACTTCTGTCCAATCCACAGGGTTCATTTTCTTTGACTTGGAAGGTCCTAGTTTCCTAGAATCAGTTTTTGTTTCAGAATAGTGACTTCTCAGGAATTAACATGCGAGAAACAGGACTGTAGGAGAAAGTCAACATAAAAATGTCACTCCACAAAATAGGCTGAATAAGTAGTAAAAGGTCATTAATTCAGGTTTTGTTAGAATTCATTCTGAACTAGAGTGAAATTTACTTCCCCATGCCTATGAAGATATGATTTTGTAAGAAAATAATGTGATAATATTAGAGGAATGAGTATTTTTTTAAAATTGACAGCAAGATGTTTCTCAATTATATTTTCCCTGCAATAGTCATAATGCCACTAGCAATTCATTCATCTATTTTTATTGAATCAGATTCCCCAAAAACCTTCAATAGCCATCACCTTTTTTATCTACTTATTTATACACTGTCTGGTTTCAAAAGAAATTCAAAGTACCGAACATAATTTTTTTAACCCAATTCAATGTAACATCATATATTTGTAGAGTTTGTTACAAAGAACATCTATTTGTGTATCTCAATTCATACAGCGAAGTTGTCTGAAGTAGGCTGGAGTTTATAGAACCCATTTAAATCCATTTTGTAAGTAAAGAAACTGAGGCTTACATACTCTTGATGAGCTATCTAAACTAATCTCATAGATCAGCAGTCCTCAGCCTTTCTGGCACCAGGGACCGGTGCTCCTATGAGAGTCTAATGCCTGATGATCTGAGGTGGAGCTGAGGTGGTGATGCTAATGCTGGGGAGCGGCTGCAAATACAGAGGGAGCTTCGGTAGCTCACCATTCACCTCCTGGGGTGCAGCCTGGTTCCTAACAAGCCATGGACTGGAATCAGTTCATGGCTGGGGGGCTGGGGACCCCTGGTTTAGATGGTTAGTGGAAGATGCAGGTCAAGGGCCTCGGAAGGGTTATAGTCTGAAATCATCTCTATCCCACCCGCTGCCTCCCAAAGGTACCGCATATGCTTAAAAACACATAAAGGTTCCCCCTTCCAAAACAAAAACAAAACCATACTTCTAATTCACATGCCTCACTAATCAGGCTAATTTCTCTGAAAGTTATGACCCCAGCCTCGAGTGTGAGTGGCAGTAAATCACAGAGATGGGGCAGGAACTTCCACCTCAAGATGTTGAGATGTGGACATCAGTGAAAGGTCAGGACCAGATGTGAAAACCTCACAAACATTTCTTACTTCAGTTCTTTACTTCACACTCCCCTTGACACACCTGTTGTCCAAGCTCTTTTTATCTATAAAAAAGGGAGTGATTGCAATTTCCCACAAGTGGATCCTCCCCACACCCAGTGCTTAGCCACTGCAGTTAACCCTTTATATTTCCAATGCAAGTTATTTTTTTTCCTCATAAATAGAAATGTAATCAAATTGCCTACCCTTCTTTAAATAGATGCTATCTCCACAAATTGTGTTTACAGACATAGTAAAAATTTCTTCGTTTGCAATGTAAAATCCTTGTGGCTGTGATCCCAGAACAACTCCCAATCACATGGCGTGCTGCTCTCCAGATTTCACGTGCTTCTTTAATGTGGGTGTTTAGTTATTGTTAGGACATTTTGCATTCCTTCTTCATTTTACACCTGTTCATATTATTTCCTTCTGGACCACGAATGATGCACTTTCGTCTTATACCGTTTTTCAAGTACAAAACTTTCTTGCAACCTTTAGGATGCAGTTTAAATGGCATCCCCTTCTAGAAAACATCACTGACTCTCCATGCAACATCATAAAATACTCATGTGCTGGTTGGAAAAGTACTGCTTGTCTATTGCCCATGGGAACATAGGCTATCACCCATGGGAACATAACATTCGAACAATAAGCTTTCTGCTTCTGTACCCCCCACTTGCACAACTGACCTATAAGTTGACAGTTAGGAAAAATAGACTTTTGTGTTCAGACAGAATGAGGAATGGGGTTTAGGGCTTAAAAACCCTGTACCTCTACATTTCGGTGCTGCTTAATTTGGGGTTTGCATACTCCTGGCAGACCCAGCTGGCTGAATAAAGGGTGTGTTTTCTATAACTCACTGGTTTCTGGTGGTCCATGTGTCTATCGGGGGCTGGCAGCTACAACATTCATTGTGTTCACAGAACAAAAATATACTCTCCTTGATGAAGCATTATTCACCAGGTTTACTTCAATCTGTTTCCAGGTGTCTCTTATCAAGCGATTACGCATGAAGATGATTGATGTAAGAAAACAATCATGGATATATATATATATATATATATATATATATATATATATATATATTCAAAATATATGTATAACAGTTTTTCCATTATATGTTCAAAAATTGTACAGTGATTTAATAAAATCTTTCTTTTAAACCATAACTTCATTCCTAAAATTCTTATCTACTCTCATACCTTTCAAACCCATTTAAATGCTGGTGACTCATATGTATACTACTTTCTTCTCAATCCAACTGCTTATTTGAGATCTCTACTTAGATGTGCCACATATATCTCATACCTAACATGGTCAGAAACAAATTCCTCATATTCCCCCCAAAACCAGTTTCTCCAGCATTCTTTCCTACTTCAGTTTATGGCGACTCTTCCAGTGGTTCAAGCTGAACACCCCAGTACCCTGACACTTCTCATTTTCCTCCTCATCCTATCCCCTCCATTGGCAAATCCTGTCACCTATACCTTCAAAATGCTTTGCCTAACTTGATCCTTTTTCACCACTTCCATGGCTCTCACATTTATTCAAGATATTTCTCACCCAAATAATTGCTATTAAAATGGTCTCTTAAAATGGTTTTCCAGATTTTCTGTATCCTTCTATCTGTTCTTGGCACATTGAGACATCCTTTAAAAAAAATTTTTGAAATCTTCTTCTTCTCTGTTCCATACCTTCTAAAAACATCCCATCTCATTTACAGTAAAATCCAAAGTACTTCTGATGGCCTGCTTGGCCTACATGCTCTGACTATTAATCCCATCTCTGATATAGCTCTCTCTTCTCCTTTCTGTTGGCACCGGTCATGTTGGCTTCCTTTTTCCTTTTTATTGCTGAAAAATTTTAGGCTTGTTCTTGCATAGTCTTTGCACTTGATATTCCCTCTGCTTGGATTGTCCCTTCTTTCCCCCACCCGGCATCTACATTCACTCCTTTATGCACCCTTTATCTCAAGACTTTACCCACATTTTCAATCTAACGGGCAGCTATTCTGCATCCCTGACCAATTTATTTAAATTTTCATTCTCAGCTTGATGTTTCCTATCCCTTTACATGATTTAGTTTTCATCTATCTAAAATACTATAAAGTATATTTTTTTAAATCTCATTCATTGCTTTACTCTCCACTAGAAACTATGTCTTCTAAATTCAGGGATTTTTGTCTGATCTCTCTCTATAGTCCCAACACTTAGAATAGTACTTGAAATGATAAATAATTGTCAAGAGAAGAAAAGAAGGAAATAAGGAGGGAAGAAAGGAAGGGAAGGGAATCCATTTATTGTTTTTATTGTTATGAAGTCATTCTTAAGAATGACATTGATCTATATTCCTGATGTAAAAATATTTCCAAAATATATTAGAGGGAGAAACCAGATTTCAGAATGGTATGCATAATATTATTCCAGCTTTTTAAAAAATAAGTAATTTTATATAAGTGTGTGTGTGTGTGTGTGTGTGTGTGTGTGTGTACATATAAATAAAAAAGAGGCTAGTAAACAGCAGTTGTCACTGGAGGTTGTATGAAGTGGCACGTAGCATCTTTGTTTTGCATTTCTCTATACTCTGCCTTTAAAAATATGTATGTATTAAAATTTTAAGAGAAAATTTAATATTCAATGATGGTGTAGATACATATTTTTTGCACATTGAAAGCTGTTTATAATTTACTCATCATGTCAAAGAACAGTTTAGAGAATAGTATCAATGTAAGCATTAATGTTCAATTTGGAAACTCAAACACTCTGCAGATTTGATATATTCTTTTCATATTTGTTGTCAAAACACATTTGGCCACAAAACCTAACCTGAACTGACATGAGTTTATTTATATATTTTAGCACCACATAATGTGAATATTCATAATTTTTACTAATTCTTCCCTAGAACCTGCTGTGGTTGATGTCATAGAATAAATATATTCCAAAATAGCTTTCTAAAATCTAAACCAACTTTGAAATATATCCAATGCTCAGTTTTTTTACATAAGGCCTTTTACATATATTTTATCTACTTTCACTCCAAAACTATTATCTTTGGTGGGTATGATTTTAACTAATTTTTTTTCTCTTTTGCTCAGTTAAATCTTGTACTTTTGTTTTCCGCACTCAGCTTCTTATGTAATAAGTCTACAATAGACCTCTTGTGTAATAAATAAAATACCGTGTATATTAAATTATATCAAAACTTTAGGTAGGATATTCAGGCATTGGGGGAAAAGAAGTTTTAAAATTGAAAGAGCTAGCACCTTAGCCAGATGTGGCTTTGTTATGTTACCTGTTCAAAGTAACCAACCCTAAGATTTTGTCGACTCAAAGTCTCCAGGTACGAGACAGTAACCTATTAGTTTAAAATACAAAACGGATAAATTTGGATGAGATAGGGATATAGGGAAAAACAGATTCCAAGAATACTCCAGGCCAGGTTCTGCCTCAGGGACAATTTCAATACTGCAGCGTCGACAGATTGCAGTCAGAGCAGAGTTTGCCGCATTTCAGCCTTGGACAGTCACACGTCCCCCGTTCTAACCTCTCAGGCTGGTTTCCACTAAAGACAGGTGGGAGTGCTGACGATATTAATAGAAGACGCACGTTCTTTTCCTGTTCTGCTATTTAAAGAAATGTTCAGCTGCAAGGTGTGCTGATTTATGCAGTTTATCTTCTTCAACCCAGATCGCACTTGCCGCTCCTCCCTCCCATGACATCCCCCACTTAATGGACCTGTAACTGACTTTAATTTTGTTATATAAAATTTGCCAGAAAAAAGGTGAGTGTGTGGAAACACTGTTAGTGTTTCCAGGTGCTGCTTATCACAGTTGTGTGTGGTGGGAACACCCTTAATTTGGTTCTTGGCTATAAGCATGTTGTAAACTAATTTGGAAGACAATCAGGCAATATGAAAGGAGATGTGGGAAATTATTGTCACCAACTAGGTGACCTTAAAGTGCAATACAAACAATTCTTCATGGGGACTAGAAACACCACCAGTTCTTTATGAATGGCATAACGATATGGCCAGCTAAAAAGAAACAGAATCTGTCCCCAGAATAAATACACCACATAGTTTGGATGTTTGAGTTTTACAGAATGGCCTCACATCTGTTTCTTTTATTTCTAATTAATTAATTAATTAATTTTATTTTTTATGGTGACACTGGTTAACAAAATCCAATAGGTTTTAAAATTTTAGCTGTACACTTTAACTATATATATATATATATATATATATATATATATGCACATACATACAAATATATGTGTGTGTGTATATATATACATACATATATATATGTGTATATATATATATGTATATATATATATATATATATATATATATATATATATATTACCTCCCATAGTTAGATTTCTTTGTCACCACATATTTGATCCCCTTTACCCCATCTACCTCTCCCCTCTGCGCCCCCACTCCCTACCCCCGGTAACCACTAGTCTATAGTCCATGACCATGAGTCTCTGTTTGTTTGTCCTGCTCATTTGTTACATATCTGTTTCTTGACATCCTTTCCAGCTGTCAAGGCCTAGTTCAAGAATTGTTTCCTCCTTAAAGCCTTCCCAGTTCCCACCAGTTGGAATGAATTTCTCCTTTCTCTCAGTAACTGTTGTTTGTGTTTTCTGCATATACTATACTGTTTATTATAATTGTCCCACTGTTTGACTTTGAAGTGATAGCATTTATTTTATGGAACTTCCTAAATTCCAGTTGTCTGTGCATTTGTTTAGGATATTTTGCCAAATTCGTGTGTTGTCCATATTATATTTACTTAATAGTCTCTTTATGTTTACTAACTTAAAAATATTTCTTCTGTAACCTCATCCTAACTAATAACATCTGTGAAATTAAAATTATTGTAATTATGTACATGCATATATATACATATTTGAAGTTTATCAAAGTAAATATGTAACTGTTAAATTTTTCAAATATTTTTTATGTATCACCTGAAATCAGTTGGAATGTCATCAATAATTTATTTGTTACATGTTAAATTTGTACCAATCTTTGCAAAACACTGTTCCACTGCATCCATGTCCTTGGATGCAGAAATCATTTTTTCACAATGCACTGTACTCAAGAACTTTGGCTGAGCACCTGCTTTATGGCAGATAGTATGCTAGGGTACCAAAATCTTAGTACTTGAGATAAATAATATATTTTAATAATATTTAATAATATAATATTTTGATATAGTTTTAAAATATGAAACATTAAAAATCAAAATGAATGCCAAAATTTTGTGATGAATGAAATATTAACATTTTAAATAAGGATAGTGTCAGTTATTTATAAGCAGACACACTGATTTCTAACTTAGGAACTTGTTTAGGGCAATGTAGAAGGTAACATTTTAAGTGCCTGGTCTGTTTTCTTGTAAAGCCCATGCTTTTAAATTTTACGGTGCAATAGCAGAAACCTTATTTTTATGTCTTCTTGGTTTTCTGATAGAATTTTTTATAGGAACACTTTAGGTCCTTACCCATAGCTAAAAGAATAAAGATTATATTTGAATGATGGGTTGAAGAAAGGGTCTCCAGGTAGGAGGTACTTGGAACATCATGCCTCCAGGTACCCTGTGAGTTAACGGTCCTACCCCCTGCCCCTCTGCCTGTACCTATGTGGGTAAGGGTAAATTTGAGGAAAGGTATTTTATAGGGAAGCTTGATAATGCCCCATGTTCTGCAGTACTGCTTTAACAATAATGAACTTGTATTTTGATCCTCACCTGGCCAACTGTTGGGATTATGTCTCCGCTACTTCTGAACTTAAGGGAAAGATAGGTATGTTGTTATTTGTCCACTTAAATCGCAATGCAATAGTGCATTTCTATCCCAAAATGCTTTGCAAACCCCAAACCATTAGAATAAGCATGTTCAATGTTGTGTTTTATCAGTTACTTGTAATACAAATTCGATGGTATCCCTACTTTTTTTTTATATAAAATATGTACAATGCACAGCTTAGTTCCCAAGAAACAAAAGACCCCAAAGACATATTACTTTTTTTCTTTTCCAATGCCCTCCCCTCACCCCTGTCTCTTAATTACTGGTCACACAAAGTCATGGAGTTTTCTATCCTCGACCCACAGCTGCTGCCTCCATCCCTATCCCTTCACCCCCTGGCCCTCAAGGAAAACATCAAGTTTAGCATGATAATGTAATTAAGGTCATACCTTGCCTTCAGTCATCAATGCGCAAATGCTGTGCAACTAATAAGACAGTCTTAACAGAGTCTCCTAAACTGTATTCTTTAATGAAACTAAATAGATGTGTCTCCTCAGCCCTTTTTGACAGGAATGAAAATGTGTTCTCTCCCTTGGGCTTTTGACAGAGTCTGGAAAGTAAATAGAGTCAGCATTATAATCATAACAAGTTTCAGAAAATGGGCTCTAAGAGAAATGAGTTCCAACCTTCTTGTCTCTCTTCTCAGCTACATTGTCACTTCCTTTCTGAAAGCTGGACTGGGTATCAGGATGGGAATTCAGGTAGCCGGGCAGATACTGTGGGGTTCAGAGGACACCCAGGTATCAACACAGGCCAGAAAATGCATCTCAGAGTGTCTGGGTTGAGAAGAACCAGCCAGAGTTAGGTGACTCAGTTGCAGTTCAGCTGTGAGTTTTGGTTTTAATTCCCTCCATCTCCTGAAGCATATGCCTAGTGATGACTGCTTTCCACGGGGTATTTTTTAATCATTTTGTTTTTCTTTCATGAACTAGAGATTATATAATGACTATTTAGTAGGGCTCATATAAGAATTAAAGTGAGACCAAATATTTTGACAGTTCACAGCATAGCATAATGCAATGCCCAGAATGTGTAATAAATTAATATCAGTTCTATTCAACATTTTAAAATTGTAGACCTTGTCCTTTTGTGAGGAATCCTGAGCATCAATTTTCCTACTAGTTTTTATCAGTGTTCTAATCATAATGCTATAACCTCATTATTTCTTCCTTGTACTACTGGAGAAAAACAAAAAAATGAACAAACTTAGAACAGTTCTCTGCTGTTTTCTCCTTTGCCCTTCCCTAATATTATTTTCATTATACTGTGAGAGTAATCTTTAAAAAATATATATATCTAATCATGGCTCTTTTGCTTGCAATCTTTCAATACTTCCTCACTGTTATTAGAATAAAAAGCAAAACCCTCAACATGGCATAAGATGTTCTAACTTATCCAGCCCCTTTCTTTTTTTTTTTCTTTGGCTTATAGCCATGTATGTCTTTCTTTCTTAAAGAAATTATTCCCCCCTTCCTGCCTCGGGGCCTTTGCACATGCTATTCAAAAAGCTCCTTTCCCTAATCAATGTCTATGTGCTTCACATCCATTTAAACATCAATTGCTCCAAGAAAACTTTCTTGACCCTTCCCCCTGGCCCTGCGTCAGGTAATAATGAGTCCCTTTTTTAAATGACTTCTTTATTACATGTGTTTTTCTTTTACTTCACTTACCTAAGTTAGAAATTATATATAGGTGTGATTATTTTGATTACCTTCAGTCCCTCTTCATGAGGGGGTGGACCTTATCTGTTGAGTGTGTTCTTATATATTTCTGGACCTGAAAATGTTGGAAGTCACTGAATAACTATTTATTAATGCACTTTGTTATGGCTCCATTTTAAATATTCTGAAAATTGAAATTAAAATTTGTTAAATCAGCTGCTCAAATTCATCAAGTAAATGCTAGGATAGTATGTTGGTAGCAATGGGGGGGGTGGAAAGGGTCTAAAAAGAGGAGAACTGAAAACTGAAAGTGAGAATGCAGTCAGGTTATAGATGGCAGAATTGACAGGATTGAGACCCACCCTCCTTTCTTATTCCTGCAGACATTTTCAGTCAATCCAACACTCTTTCCCACTAAGCACAAACTGATCCCTTTCACACAGCTCTTCAACAACTAGTTGAAATTTGTTTGCCAATTCTGGCCAATATTCGAACTAGAAGGTTTTTTTAATGGTGAATTATAGTGAATATTAGACTATCTCTGGGGCAGGGGTACCAAAAGTGATGGTTTAGCTTTTCTCGTGTGTTTTGGATTCCTCTGGTTTTCTTGAAAGCCCCTCAAACTCATAGCATCTAGTATACCTCTGAATATAAAATCAAAATTGAATAAGGAATTGAATAGATTAAGAGTGAATGGATGAATGAATGAATGAATATAATGGGGTCATATGGGAATAATGGCGGTGTTAGCCTTAATTTTGGCATCAAGTCCAAAAGGCCAGCTAAAGCTAGCATCTCTGTCCCCTGATTTGTTCCTTAGTCAGTTGAGGGTCTGACCATACTTTGAAGGCCGTATGAAATAGGACAGGGAAGATAGGACACTGCAGCTTCCCCTGGCCTAGTTGGAGCCCTCTTCCTGGATCTTTATCCAGATCAGATTCCCTGAGTATTATCAATATCCCGGTATTAACACGGAACATGAGGAAAATTAAATCTGATGCATGGTGACCCAGCCTTTCTGGACTGCCCAGACCACTCTGACTCTAGGCAAATGACACTATGCCAGCCATTGGACTTAATTCCTATTCTATTAGGATTTGCCTCCTCCAATAAAACAGAAACACTTCTGATCCACAGCTGAGCTCTCGCAATCGTTTTGACAGTTTATCCACTACTCCAGTTTAATCTGCCCTAGGTAGATCAAAAAGAATTGATATGAATTTTTTGATTGGGTGTCTGTCTTTTTTCTCTCCATCTCTTTACCTTTCAGCAGCTGAAGGGGATCCATCATGATAATTTCCCATTATTAGGTTTGAAGTGTTTTGAATGTGAAATGCCTTTTCACTTAGAAAGAATTGATGCCTATAACTTGTAATGTGTTAGCAGTTTGGTAGAGTGCTTGACAGCCCAAACTACATTACAGGTAGCTAATCCCCATGGCTGAGCTCCATTAAAGAATAGATCGTATCTGTTAATACAGCCATAGAGTGTGGGTCATTGTGCTGAAAGGCAGTCTAGCTGCTGGGAGAAAGATTATTATGTGACTTTATTCTATTTTAAACTTAGAGAATGTATGGTAGATATACTAGTCATGATTGATTAAAGATACCAGAGGGAATTTTATGACTCTCCTGGAATGTGCCAAGTTTATAATTCCCACCAGAAAGAAAAATGTCCCCGATAGTTTAAATGAGACCAATAGCAAATATAAAGCTATGGACAGCAACTTAGCTCCTACACATTTGTCACTGTGACTTCTCCCATACCTTATACAGTTCTTTGGAAGAGATGAGAATCTGATGCCTTCTGATTCTTAATACTTATTAAAAATGTCTCTTGAGGAGGAAAAAGAAAAGAGTTTCTGGTCTAATATTATGGCCCTTGTCAAATTTTGGTTATTATTTTTTTTTTCTACGAGGCTAAGAAAGAAAAGTACATTTCAATTCATGCATCATCCCTAGTCAATAGGTAGTGAGAACCTTCTGGTTCTTTATTGAGGTCTAAGAAATGTGATAATGCATATGTGCCATGAATTATTAACAATGACCACCATGGCCACAGATGGGAGAGTGGAAGCCAGTGTATCACATATTTGTCATCCTTTATATAGACAAACTCAGGCGGAGTTTGGAAACCACAGTCATTGGAATAATTAAGAGTATTGTCATGTTTATAGCTCTTGCTGATTCATATACTCTATAGGAACATACTATAGATGGAATGTTTGTATTCTCTTAAAATTCATATGTTGTAGCCCAACCCCCAAAACCCAACATGATGGTAGATGGAGGTAGGACTTTTGGGAGATGATTTGATACTGAGGGTGGGACTCTCACAAATGGGATTAGTGCCCTTGAGACCCCAAAGAGCTCCCTTGCTCATTTACAGGGATACTGCATGTCAGTAGAGATTATTATACTTATCAAGAGGGCTCAGTTTTGACAGCAGATCAGATATCTGAATTCCCAATCTAGTCCTGGTACTCAAAAATTCAGTATTTTTATTACGTTTTTTTTTTAAACAAAATATATTCAACTTTAAGATTGTTCAGTTACTTAATAATCTCACTTATTAAGTAATTTCTCATTTCAGATAGCATTATATAGTCAATAAGAGCAGAAAACTAGGATTAACATAAATGTGGTACTTTCATTTCTAGATAAGTAACTATGGACTAATTCTTGGTGCCCCTGTTTTCCCACCTGTGAAATGGAGAAAATGCATACTAAAATAATAGTAAAGTTTAAATGGAAAAATGTATGTGAAACCAGTGTATTGAACTCATACTAAAGGTCTTACCATCTCCATGTCAGAACTCCATAACAATCACAGAAGAGATATAAAATCTCATTGTTTTATCCATCTTCTTCTACATGCTGAAATGATTAAAACTGCTGAAATGAATAAAACTACAATTAAGATACATATTAAGAAGTGATCGTAGTGTATCTTTATGCCCATTAAATCTAAAGAGCAGGATGATGTAAAAAGTCATTCATTTTTCACTCATTATTAATTAGCAAGGGTTGAGTGAGTACATTTTAAATAAAATTTAGGCATATTAGCTGCAAGTTTCTCAGACAATCTTGCCTGTTAGAAATACCTCAAGATAATTGTGATCTTGATCTCAAATACAAATATGTCTCAAATGCTTATTTCTAAACCAATTTCAAGCCTTATGATAATAACCAGGTTCTTTTTTTTAAGTTTATCTGTTATGTTCAATGCTTTAGTTTCTTGTGATAATTAAATCCAGTCATTCTTCATCTGGGTAAAATCTCTCTAGTAGGAATATTTAGACTTGTGTCAGAGTTCTCCTTTCTCAGTGATATTTCTATCATTCTCTCCCTACAAAAATACTGACAAGCCAATAATTAAGATCCTCTCTAGGATCCTACTTCTTATTTTTTGGGTAAAAACAACACAAGTAAACAGAACACAGGTGAAACCAACACATCTCATATGGAAATATGTGATGAAGGGGCTTCTAAAACCAATCTTTCACATGCTCAGATTACTATTATTGCTTGCATTTTTCAGAAAAAGGCAAATATGAATGCTCCAAATCGAGAGAAAACAAACAAGCACATCTACTTGGATGTGGCAGGTATATATTAAGACAGTACAATAACACTAATAGTTTTTCTATGTTTTTGTTTTCTACTTTATTTTTTTCTGTATTACACAGATGCATCAAAATAGAACTACGACTTTTATTTCATTGTTTGAGCACATGGCCAAATATACTTTCAACATTTCTGCTCCAACAGTGAGACATTTTTATCCCCTTTTCAGAATTTGATGTCATGGTGTCTTTTCTCTGTGCTTCCCTTGCAGTATTGAACTCATAAATGTTACTTTCAGAGAGAGAGAGAGACCATGTCTTTCTTTTGTAACTTCTGTATTTAGGTTCTAGAAACTTTCTCTGAAGCTTGTCTAAAGAAAGACTGTTCTAAAGTCAAGTAGTAGCCCCCGAATCTGGATTTCTTAGAGAAGCCTCTCAATTCTCTAAGGTTATGCCTCATCTATTTTCTTGCCTGGATATCCTCCTAGATCATCACATCTTTTCTAGATTGTCCTCCTGTCTCCTCCCACTGTCCAAGCTGGAGATCAATTTTATTTGCCACCCTGGTCTTCCTTTCATCATCTGTGTCTGAACCATCACTCCTGGGGCATTCTGATTTTAGAGGTCAGTCCCACAGGCAGTTTAGTTAGTCATTGTCATTATATCTAAGAAAATTTTTTTAAAAATCTCTTTTCTACCATTTTCCCCCTTATTACTCTTTTTCCCATTAATCACAATGAGCCTTAATTTTTCACTTCCTTTAAAAAATGGAGAAAGTAAACATTCATACTCCTTAAAAATTAGACTAGAAGTGACTTAAAGCTAACCTTAATAACTGAAATTTAATGAGTTCTTATGACAAACATTGTACTAAGTGCTTTATGACCCTTGTCTCCTTTAATACAATAACCTTAGAAGGTAACATCTTTCAGATTAAAACAAACAAACAAACAAACAAACAAACAAACAAATAAGAACTTGAGACTTAGAGATAACAGATTGACTACTCACATTTATACTGTGAGTGAGCAGCAGGATTAAAACTGGAAGCCAGTCTGTTGATAGGAGAGGCTGGAGGCCTACCCACCAAAGCATCCCACCTCTGGACCAACTTAGGTGGCTTACATGTTTAAACATCTGTTTACATTGAGTCAGTGATCCCCTATAGTTTACAAATTAAGAGAATAAGCAAAGAAAGAAGATAGGAAAAATATATCTTGTCTCCTGAAGGCAACAGCTGGGCAACATCCCTGATATAATGACTTTAATGAATTAGAACTTTTTTCTCTATTGCTAGAAGTTGCCAGATTTCAGTTTTTTTTTTGTTTTGTTTTGCTTTGCTTTTTTTTAAAAATAATAAACTTAGGACTTTACATGGCATCTTATCTTTCTTGCATTTGACTTAACTAACAGATGTTCACATCTGGCATCTAATATTCTGTCTCACGTGGCTGCTTAGATCTGGAGACTTAACAGCAGTTGTGGAGGGGAAGGCTGTGAGAACACTGCTGTGGGGAAGCTCTATGATTTACTAGACCATTCTGCTCCTGTTCTGTTTCCTCAGCTCCTATCATGTCTTTTGGCTTTGCTGGGCCCCTGGAGCTCCCTGGCTGTACAGTTTGAATACTTACAATTTCACACCACACTTGTCACCATAGCAACAACAACAACCAAAAAAACCTAACAAAGTGGAAAAATGTGTTAAATCAGCCACCAGATTTGTGTCTTGCTGTTGTCCAGTCAAACACATAGCTGCATCTTGGGTAACCTGTACAATGAACTAATATTTTATCTAAGAGCTTTAGAGATGACTTTCAATTCTCAAATGTTTCAATTCCTCTTTCACTGACCCTATTTTCTTCTTACCCTGGCTTGATAATTGCCAGGAAGACTTCTTCCCCTTCCACACTTCAAGTCCTGTTTTTAGTAGGTTTTCTTCTGTTCACAAAGAGAGCCCAGCCTGAATTAGCCACTGTTTAAGAAGTAGTGTTTATGTACTATTCCATACTGGTCAAACAACATGAAAATAATTGCATCTACATCTAATTGCTGTCACTTAAAAAAGATCTATATATTAATTTTAGTAAGACAGGATTTGAGATAGGGTGTCAGGATCCCTAGCTAAGCTTGAAAGTCAGTCTGGAATAGAGCTTAAGTGAAGCATGTCAACTATGGTTGGAGAGAGAACATAGATTGTTGAAAATGTCAGGCTTAGGTAGGAAAACCAAGTGCTCACATCAATACAAGGTGGCAAAGTTAAAGGCTGGAGAGAGCAGGCACTTATAAATAAATAATTCAGTTACCTTCATTATTTCAGATCAAGTTTGGACCAGAGACTAGAAAAGCAATAGAAAGTAGAAACTTGTATCCGCAAGCATCTTTTATATCTACAAAACTAGATGATTCTCTGATCCCAAAATCTGCAATAATTTTTCTTCTTGCTCTATCTCTAAATTATCCTATCTTCATATAGCCATATATGCAAATTCTGCCATCCTTGAATATACTCCTTGAATTCTTCCTTTTACAATTCTCCCAAACTAAACAGGATGTCTCCCCCTTCTGAATATCTGTAATATATAAGTCTATCTCTATTTTTCTTAATATTTTGCTTCCTTTGTTCTTTGTGTTTGAATCGACACTCTATTGGTGTGTATGTGTGGGTACACAAACTAGATCATAAACTGTGTAAGAGTAGGAGTTATATTAGTTACCTCTCATTCCAAGAACTAGTACAGTTCTAGTTGATTTTATTTGCATATGCACAAATGAGAACTCATGGGTTTATACTAATGTTTATAATGTACTCTATCTGCTGTAAATTATTGGTGAGCAGGATTTGTGTCTAATTTGCCTCTCTGGTCCCTAGAATAATTATTTGAACACAGTAGGTTATTTACAAATTTTTGTTACATATTCCCAAATTTATGAACTAAAAAGATTTCCCAGTGCATCTGAAGAAGCCAGACAAGTTTCCTGCTTATGTAGATCAATGCAGGTAATTATGCAAATTTAACTAAAAGGATTCAGGGAAGATAGAACACTACTAATAGAAATGATTCACTAATGTCACTTTCTTCACTCTAGTACTATTTCCCAGAATCCCTCACATTGCACATGCCCAGTGGAAGCATCTTTCCATTGGTCTTTCCAGGAACAAAGATGATGGAATGATGCGCTCGCTACCTCTGAGCTCTCTAGGTCCTTCTTCCTAACTCTCACAGTGACCATGGCTAGAGAGACCTGTGCAGCCTTGAAATGAGAACTTTACAGCCAAGCACTACTGGCACTACTTCATTATGAAGATGCATGGGTTGGCTGCTAGCTAATGAATGCCAGTGCTTGGAAGGATAAACTCGGCTTCTCCCTGATACAATTTAACATCGTATTTCCCTAATTTGAGCCTGATTTAGTCGCTAGGGTATTTGGACGCCTCTTCTATGGTGCCGATAGTTAATTAAACAGATGTTGCAGAGGGAATCATTAATTTTAGTGCTGCATATGGGAGCAGAATGACTTTCTGAAGTTAATGTTTCAGCAAAACAATGGGCTTCTGTCATCAGTTGGTATAAACTGAGTAAATTAGAAGAACAAGTAGAATAGAGTAGGTCGCTCTGAAGAAATATCAATTAATCGTTTTAGAAATCCCTTTGTCTATGCATTCCCATAAGGGGGGAAAAGTGGACATGTGCAGGGAGGGGTGGTGGAAGCAGGAGGAAAGCAGACTAAAGGAGTCTGAGGCTTTAGCTTTGCAAAGATTTTTAACTTTGTCAGGGTTTTAATTTGTATATAGAAATGAATGGGTTAGGAATATAGCCTTAGCCAGATGAATCATGGAAACTTGTGACAGAATATGTAGTTAGGAGAACACACCACTGGAAAACAGAAACATTCCTATCTCTTTTACTAAGAATTATTTGTTAGTTCAGCAAATATTTATGGTTGAGAGGCATAAATATTTATGGAACTAGGAACATGGCAATGAACATGAAAGAGTCCTTGCATTTTCAGAACTCACAGTCATTCAGGAAAAAATGTACAGATGCCAACTCTGTGTTCTGGAGTTATTCCTCACACAAATACATGCAAATTTGTCAACACATATGTAGGGAAGAGATATAACAGTCATTGAATCTCCCCCTTGTGCCAGGAATGTGCTTGTGCTTAATATTTATCATAAGAAAATTTGATAAATATATAGGAAAACAGACACCCCAGAAAATGGAATGTCTTTCCAAAGTCACATGAGAAATTTGCATAGTAATGCTAGTTCAGGAATTAATTTTGTCTTTAATAAGCCTTTTCAAAGAGAAAAAAAAAATGCAAGCCCATCTATCCATTATATAAGATATAAAGTAACTTGTTATAAATAAATAAAATTTAATGGAAATTTAAGGAAGAAAATATGGATGTCCACAAGGACAATCACAAAAGGAATCCCGGAGGAGGTGGTGTTTAAGGTAACTCTTGAAGAATGACTTTGACTTCCACCCTTCTCATGATCAGGATAATTTCTTCTTATACAACAATCTGAGATTTTTGGTTATCAGTCTAATTAGCTGTGGTAGTCAGAAAAATGGCCCTGCAAAGATGTCCCTGTCCTACTGCGCAGAATGTGTGAACACATTATGTTGCGTGGCAAGGAGAAATTACAATTACAGTTAAAATTAAAGTTCTTCATCAGCAGACCCTGAGTGAAAAAGATTATCCTGGATTATTCAGATGGGCCCAATACAATCACAAGGGTCCTTAAATGAGGAAGAGAGAAAGGTCACAACCAGAAGGATGGCTGCAAGAGAGAAAGATCTGATGGGCCACTGCTGGTTTTGGAGGAAAAAAAGGGTCTCAATTAAGGACTGTGGGCAGCCTCTAGAAGCTAGAAAGCAAGAAAATGGATTTTTCTCTAGAGCCTCCAGAAAAGAAGACAGCCCTGACAACACTATGGATTTAGCCCACTGAAACTCACTTTAGACTTCTGATCTCCAGAACTATAATAAATACATGTAGCTGTAGGCCATTAAGTTTGTGGTAATTTGTTACAGTAGCCATAAGAAACTAATACATCCACAGAAGAGGCTTATTTTTTGCTTTGGTTTGAATAATTTCTATCAGATAAAGCCTAGATGCTTTTCTTTTCTGATTCAATTTTTTTTCTCTTATCAGAATTACATATTGCATGCAGCAGGCATTTACAGTCCATTAAACATTTTTTGTGTCCTGATTGTTCATTCATTCTCCCAAATTTCCTTAGATCCTGAGAGAAGATAGTAAGTAAAATAGATGGAGACCTTTTCCTCTTGAAGCTTACATAGTAAAGAAAAGGGTGAAGTTTAAAGTTGAAATGAGGTGAATGGGATTGTTATTCACCGTGGCAGGGAGCGCAGGGGGAAAAAAACAGGAATAGAACTGAATATTGAATAATATTAGTTTAATTTTATTTCTGTTGAATAGAAGGTTTCAGGAGGCTGTTATAGGTGCAGGTTTGTAAGTCAAAAGTGAAAAATGGGCTAGAAAAACAAATCATCTGAGTTATTCAGCATCTATCCCAATGGCATTTTTAGTACAGGTTGCGCCACCTGATGACACCCCATGCATTCCACAGATGATTCCTGGTTCTCTGAGCTTTATTGGCCAGGCTGGGCATTGTGGAGAAATGATGATGAGAAGGGCCAAGTGATATACAAGATGATTACTTTGCTCCATCTCAGCATGGTGCTGAGCACACAAGCCATGCAGGGCCCATTCATGCGCCATGTTTCCAAGTGTGCTGATTAAAGCATATGCTCAATGATATCCAGGGGTTCTCTACCATATGGCACTGACCCATCTGGGTAAACAGGTTTTATTGTAGCTTAGAGTCCTATGATGGTCTCACATTATTATTCTTAATCTCAGTGATAATTGGTTTCAGGAATATACACCAATCCCAACCTAGATTAGGTTTTCTTTCTGCCTCAGGAGAGCACACAACATTCACTTAATCTATACTTTGTGGACCTAAGAATGTCCAAACCTATAGAGAATCTTTATGAGTTTATATGAGTGTATTTAAATCAAGCTGGACAACACCAAGAAGCAAGGTCTCCAATACTCCTAAGAATGACAGTTTTAAGGTTTCTTTTATACTTTTGGAATTAGAGAGGGAAGATTACCTGAAGGTGGGAGATAGCAAGATGAAGATAAGATTATAGTATAGTTAATAAGATTATGTGCTCTCTTGAGGGTAGTTACTCTCTGAGGGGTCTGTAAAAGATGCATTTGAAAGGTGTATTAACCTAGATGCATAGAAACAGTGGACAGGGCTTGCTTCAGGCAAAGATAAATTTCTTACTAGAGAAGTTATATGCCTGAAGCATGACTACCCACTATGACCTGCCCATTCGGAATTTATGATCAGACCACCCTATGAGGTTACTTTTGCTTATATTTATTACAGCACCCCTTTTTGACTACAAGTTAATGGCAAATTTGACCCAAACAGTCACTATTCCATAATGGCTCGAGAGCTGGATCATGTGTCTGTCTAAATATCTCAAGCTTTTCTCTTGAACTATTTGGTCAAACTGGGCCAACATACAAAGTCAGTTAGTTATATATGTGTGCACAGATGTAGAAATAAATATTTAAAGTCTAAATAATACTGGGAATCAAAAAACTTAAGAATTTAAGTCTTGAAAAATGAAAATTGAGCCTTGTGCACATTATAATATTTTCTAGCCATTTTGTTCATTTGTGTGTTTGTTTTCCTTTTTATGTGGTAATTGTAGGATTGATTCATAGGCAAGCTGCTACACATAAACTCAAATTGAGAAGAGAGCTTACAGAAGTCAAACCATACATAGCAATATATGCTAAAGTCTTTTAATTATTGAATAACATCACAAAAAAATTAAGAATAAATTACAGGATATTTCCTATTCCCTGAGGCAATTTCTAAATTATCAAAATTTATTTTCTTACCATAACTACTACTTTTTCACCAGCACATATTCCATTACTACTATTAGTCAAATAATCTCAGAAGATTTATACCTTCATCTAAATATCTTTTCAACACAATACATGAGTAATAAGCTAATATTATGGCATTAGAGACAGGCTGTTTATGATACCCATTGCTATGAGTCTCTTAGAGCCACTTTGTAACAACACACCAACCACAAGTGAGGGCATTTTTAGGTCAAGATGAACTTTTCCCATGGAAAAGTGAGACTGTATGAGAGAAAGTTTTTCTTACTTACACTGACAAGTCACTCTCTTGTGAAGAGGTTAGTGCTAATGGTTATCATTTTTAACAATTGTAACAATTGGTCTTGTTATAGTGCTCAGCTTCTGGAAGTTTCTGACATATGCTAATGAGGACAAGGATGTAGGTTTGATGGACATAGTACAAGTTCATTTCAATCCTGCACAAATACTGTCAGTGAGTATTACTGATCATAAGGGCCACGAATGTTAGAAGTGTTGCTAACTCCGGTTAACCCTTCACTCCTATAGTACTGCTTCACAGTACTGGAGTTAGCAGGGAAGAATTCACTGTCAATATTGTCAACAAGAGAACATCCAAACCTGTAGAGAATTTTAATAAAAATGTATTGGAGCCAAACAGAAGATATACCTGGAAGCAAAATCTCAACAGACTGAGAAAAACACTTCCTAGCATGACAGTTTGCAGCTTCGTTTGTGCATTTTGAGTAAAGCAGGGAATGTAAGGAAGATTGTAGGAGAAAACAAGGTGCATGAGATAGTTAACAAGATTATGTGCTCTCTTGAAGGTGATTATTTCAAGGTGTCTACCCTAGATGTACAGAAACAATGGACAGGGCTTGCTTAAGGCAAAGATAAACCTTTACTAAAGAAATTATATACCTGGGGCTCGACCACCCACCACAACCTTCTCATTTAGGAATTTATGATCAAATTACCCTGTGAGGTACTTTCCACAGAACCACCCACCACAACATAGCCAGGTCCATTTGCTCTAACCTTGCTTAGTCATTGTGCCAACTGCCAGTCTCTAAGTTCCACGAGGACACAGATTAAATCTGCATCATTAATTACCATATCCTGTATCTTGAGCTGAGAGCTTGGCATGTAGAGGATAATCCTTTACTTTTGCATGAATTAGTTATTTTAATTAATTTATAAAATATTTGATGTATTTACGGAGGGTGTCCTGGCATTGAAGCAACAAAGGCTAGGCTCCTTTCCCCTATTGTTGTGGTTTGTAAAAGGTACTTAACCTTTTGGGATCTCATCACCTTTTTCATTTACAAAATGGAATTTGGAAACATATTTCAGTAGATTGCATTAAGAGTTTATGAACTGTAAAGTTCTCTAAAGATACTAGGTACTGTTATAAGTTTAGCACTTATGAAGCACTGAGTGTGGAAATATAAATGGAGAAATAAAGAGAAAATTGACAAGTACTGAGTACCTACCAATAACATAAGTAAAATAAGTATTAATATCCCTAATTATCAGGAGGAAAACATAAGGCTTCAGTAGAGAATACATTCTTCCTGATTCTAAATGATAATAATTTCTTCTCTCCACTATGTCCTGCTGCCTCCTAGCACATATGAAAAGACAAAGAACAATATGTCAAAATGGAATTAATTGCTTAATTGTAGAGTACCAAATATAATTGGAGTCTGAAAAAGTGGAAGAAGAGTGATACCAGGAACTGCTTTATAGACAAAGTAGGATTTTTAACAAAAATTTGAGGATGGGTAGAATTTTTTATCCAATTAAAAAGAGAAGCCTGGATTGTTAGCCTTCAGGATATTGGAAGTATACATCAACACCCATGAAAGAACAGAGACAGATATAAATAATGGAAATTCCATTTTAAAACTTGGGTAAAGTCAGTATATGAAAGTAAAGGAAATAGAGTTTGATTACTTTTCTTCACCTATGTTATAGACAAAAAGATAGAATACTTCCAATGGTAAATGTGATTACTTATTCAGAATTTCTGATCATGACCTTGAAGAAGCAGGAGCTAAGAGTGAGGGTCAGAACTTGTCATTGAAGAAGCTGGTAGTAGCATATCTTACCACAAACTTCCTTACCACAACTCCCCTGAACAAATTATAAAACTATTATTGGGAGTGATAAAAGTGATTATGGAATTCCAACATTTGAACCATATTACGTGGATACTAAACACAAAAGTTTCCCCAGAATCCTAGAGAATTGGTTATATTCAGGAAATATTAGGATGAGTTACACTTTACACAATTTCTAGTTGCCACTGATGATGTATTTAAACTCATAGATATTGTTATTGCCATAGTTGTCAATTATCTGAGCCCTCTTTTTGCTCCTTAATTGACTTACATTTTAGTAATTTTCAATTCTGGTTGTACATCAGAATTACTTAGAGATAATTTTTAAACATTCTATAAACCAGGGTCCCATTCCCCCTGGGATTGTGATTTAATACATTTAGCAAGTCATAAATTCTGCAGTTTGAAAATTCTGCTCTGATGATTCTAATGCAAAGCTAATGTTGACATCCACTGGCGTAAGTAATCCAAACACCCTTATTTGTGTGGCTTGTGAAATAATAGCATTTTTTAGAGTAGGAAGGTTCCTCTAGTTCCATGAGTCCTATCTGTGGCTGCACAATATAGTTAACAGGAAAGGTTTTTGTTTGTTTGTTTTTTTTGTTTTAAGAATAGGTTCTTGGGCTTTATGTCTATTTTAATATAGAAAATAAAGTCTATATTTTTAAATAAACTTATTTTTTTCTAATTTTAACTTTGCAAAGATGTGTATAGACAGTGTAGAGAGTTCCTGTACACTCTTTTTACCACCTTCTTCTGATCTTAACATCATATGTAACCATAGTATATTTGACAAAATTAAGAAATTACAACAGGTGTATCAACTACATTATTGGCTTTATTACAGTTTCATCAGTTTTTCCATTAATATTCCTTTTATGTTCCAGGATTCAATCTGAGATACTGCATTTAGTGTATTCTGTATTGTAGAACTTCAAAGGTGGTTTTAATATAGTCAGTCCTCTTACCAATGTTCGTCACTTCTAGCCTAATTCAAGCTACTCAATTTCCAGATAACAAGGCACATTTAGAAAAGACTCAGTCTTGCCTCGGTTAACCCAATTTTATGACAAAAATGGCAAGGCTTATGACTCCTGCTTATCATTCCACACTAGTTAATGACTAGGCTCCAGATAATTTCAAGGAAGCAAATAACACCTTGTGGAAATAACACCAGTCACAACACTCAGTAGGAAAGATGAGACTCAAAGACCTGCTAGAGCTTGAGGAGTTCTTATCTCCTTGGGAATGGATTCAGGAAAAGGTTTACCCTGGTTCTTTTATTAATTTAGTGTATGAATTACTAATCTAAGATTGCATTTGTGATCAAAGACTTAACCACACAAACACAAGTCATGCTCATTACTCAACATTGTCAAGACTTATTTTCTACCGATTTGTAGATATAATCAGTGATATAGCCTTCTATAAAAGCAACCAGTTTCAATACCTGGGAAGTAATTATAAAGACAGAAATCCTAGTTCTGAATTAATTTCTCAGAAGTGGATTTTTATAGGTCTTTATTTTAAAAGACCTATAAAACAATGTATTTACATTTTCCAACACACACACATGCACACACACACACACAAACGCAAGCATGCACAAGTACAAACATACACTCAAGGCCACATAGCCTCTCAACCTTGAATAAAAGACCATTTGAGATAAAGTCCTTATGCTCTCTGTTTATGGTGCTTTGATTCTCCTGGCATCACTTGGATAGATTTCACACTTGAATCACATCTTTAGAGCTCAGCTAGTCTAAACCATTGCACCTTGATAGAAATTTGTTTAATTCTCTTTTGTAGGGGTGGTGAACTTCTAATATCCAGTTGTTTAGCATTGCAATCAATGTGGCAAGCTATTTCTAAGCACTAAATTCTGGCCATTTTAAAGTAAGAGTAATCTAGTAAAGAAGAAAATGAGAACATTCTCAGAGGAAAACATATATAACCATATCACACAAGTTTTATTTACTGAGGTTTTATAGTGTGTAAAACATCATCTCCTTATTTGAGTTTTATAACAAAACATGAGAGAGTCTGTGGATACTTCTGTTGTACCCATGCCTCATCTTATAACTCCAGGTATCATACAATTCTTTGGAGTAGCAAAATTAACAACCAAGAAAGAGTCATTCATTACATTTACAAAAATCCACTGACTGATATATGCCAGTCATTGTACTGGGTCCTGTTAATAAAAAGAATTTACTTAACCTTTTGAAACCCTTGAGAAAAATATACAACACTAAAAAAAAAAATCTAAAGACCTTTTTTAATGGCTTTATCATAAGAGGAGATTTTTGGAATGGTGTATTACATATCAAAAGTCACCTCTTTTCTTGACTTCCCAATCGACTTTTTACTCAGGCAAACAAGAGGAGGCTTTGTTATAGAACTTGGGGCAGTGATATGCTTGAAACCAAATATTCCTTTCTAACAGAAAGGTTAGTGGATATTCATTCAGGGCCAGATCTAAGATTAGCTAGAGGACAGGGTTGTCAATATGCTATTATTTGTCGTGCTTGAAACATCTTTACTAATCCATGACATACTAAACTATTTTCACCTTGGCATTTGAAAAGTACCTGATATCCTGATATTAATCACTAGGTAGTTAAACTGTTTAGGGGAAAATGGTAGATTAAAGACCATCTAATCCAGCTCATTAATTTTACAGATGTGGAAATTGAGACCAAGAGAAAGGAAACACCTTATCCAAAATCATGAACTATTTGGTTGTGAGCTCAAATTAGCATAGCTCTCCTAACTGGCAGTCCATTATCAATTTCGACTTACCGCTCCCCAAGTTTATGCTTATTGCTACTATATAGCTCATTCCCACTAATAGTAAAAAGTGGCCTTATAAATTTTCTAAGTTTATAGTCCTCTAGTGAGCCACAGAATCTGTATTTTGATAAATTATCCTAGGTGATGCTAATGCACCTGCCCTGGTCCAGGCCCATGACCAATGATGGGGAATCCTAACTCCAGTCTCTTTGTCAGAGACCAAGTGTTATGATCCCCAAGGGGCATTTTTTCTACTATAAATGTTTTTGCTATATGCCATAAATTAAATATGATTACTCTAGTGTGTCATCATTAGGACTCAAGACAGCTTAGAGTGTTTGTGTTTGATACCAACACTCCCTAAAAAGACTATAGCTAGAAAAGGCAAGTGGAAACCCTAGAAACACAAGATTATGGAAATTAAATCAAGAAGGCATCCCATAAATATTTTAGTTCAATCCTTTTCTTGACACGTGTCTCAGAAGAAACAAAACACTTGTTCAACATCACGTAGTGATGTTATTAGAAGTTGTATTTGTCCACTAGAGCTTCCATAACAAAATACCACACACTGGGTGGCTTAAAAAATTTCTGGGGGCTGGAAGTCCATGATTAAGGTGTCGATAAAGTCTGTTCCTGGCAAAAGCTCTTTTTCTGGCTGTGTTGTCACTTGGCCTCCTTGGTGCATACACATAGAGGGAAAGAGCACCTTCTGGCATCCCTTCCTACAAAGATGCTGATCCTACTGGATCAGGGCTCCATCTTTATGACCTGATTTAACCTTAAATATTTCCTTGGAGGCCCCATCTCCATATACAGCCACACTGGGGGTGGGGGTAGGGCTTCAATATATGAATTTTAGAGGGGCACACACCCTCAGTTTATAACAAATGAAAACACCAGTCCTCATATTGAGATTTAAAAATATACAACATCTAGGAAATGGGAAATATGTGGTACAAGTACTCCTTAGATAATATATTTCACATTGATATAATCATTTCAGCGTTGACTTGGGGTATTTTCTAGGTTTAACCTATATTAGAAGATTCTTATATTCTAAAAATATAAGTATATGGTAGAAAATAGAGTAGATGTGGGGGAAGAGGACAATATATGTTGCCTTTATTAACCTGCACAAACCTAGCAACTTTTCCAAACTCTGTGTTCAGATGATGGATGCTACATCAACAATTGAATTCAATCATGGTGGGGGTATTTATAACATGGAAAATGGCAGGCATAAGAAATCAGGGCTCATTTCATCCAACCCCCATCCTAGAGAGGTAGTTGTTGCCAGCACACTGTTTAACAGATTCCGTCAGTGATTTGGGTGTGCCTGTGGAGGTGAGTAACAGTTTATGATGCAGTCTTTGATCAAAGGGTATACACTTTTATGTATATTGTGGTATGATGAGGTATAGAATAAAACAAACATGGTGCTGATGGATAGCATGAAAATCACTCACCTTTGTTAGATCTAAATTCTCCCATCTGTAAAATGGGATGAATTGTCTACTCTTCAGATTATTTTTGACTTTCTATATTGCATAGCAAGTAAGAAAAAAAGCTTCATAATTTGACAAAATTTAATACAGGAGCAGACCCAGTGATTTAATAGCAATGTGACATTGGACAAGTCATTAACTTTCACGTTTCTACCTGTAAAATGGTATTAGTATATAACTTCCCGATAGAAGGGTCATGACGTGTAATTAGATCGTGGTGTAAGATGATAAGCATACTTCAAGGCATCTAAGAGGTCAGCTTATATTGCTGCTGCTGCTGCTGCTGCCGCTGCCACTGCCACCACCGACACCTCTACCACTACTGCTATTACTACTAATGAACTTCCTCACTTTACCAGGTATGAGGCAAGAGTTAGGACATCTGAGAGTAGGGAAGCTACAACTATTCCTGGCTCTGAGCATCAGTATTTTTTTTTATTACAAAGCAACCAAATTGATGTTTCATGCCACTAGGCTGGCACCTTTCCTATGCCAACAAGCTTGAAGTTATAGAATCCAAACTTACAAGAGCTTATATCTGAGCAGAGAATTAACAGCAATTAAGCAGGTTTTATTGTGAACACCTCAGTCGAAATCAGTCTCTCCAATTGATTTCTTCTGACAGCTATTATGGTCTGAAGACTAAATGAGAATTTCCAGGGAATGAGACAAGGATGGTTTTGAAATCCAGAGCAATCTTTGAAAATGACAAAATATGAAACTGGGCATATTTAAAATGTGTTTACAAAGGTGAGGTGAAAGATTCCTGTAGATAAAAAATCTAAGCATGTCAGATTTTGAACAGGAAGTAGATAGATCTTTAGGGAATCCTTTACATGTGTGCAACATTGTAATTTATAAGAAATATTTAGATGATCAAAATATGTTTTTTGTATATATTTGGCTTTCATCCACAATTCATGGCTCACAGCTCCTGGAACTCTTGGAATTTCTAAGTGTCGAGAGTGAAAATTGTTGTCTTTCGTTATGTGAGGTGACTTTTGGAAAGCACCAAGGATGGATGCTGATTACCGATTAAGGCAACCATGTGATTAGAAAGTTGGAACTTTCAATCCCCCAACCACTTCTAGGGAGAGAAGAAGGGCTGGCGATTGACTCAACCTCAACCAATGATTTAATCAATTATGATTATGTAATGACACCTCCATTCAACTCCAAGAGGATAGGGTTTGGAAAGCTTCCATGTTGGTCAAACACATGGAAATGTGGGGAGAGTGGTGTGCCTGGAGAGGGCACGGAAGATCTGGGCCCATTCTCATATACCTTGCCCTGTGCATCTCTTCCATCTGGCTATTGCTGAGTTACACCCTTTGCAATAAACCAGTGATCTAGTGAATAACAGGTTTCTCTGAGTTCTGTGAGCTGGTCTAGCAAAATAGTCAAAACCAAGGAAGGAGTTATAGGAAACTCCAATGTATAGACAGTCGTTCAGAAGCAAATATAACCTGGCCTTGTTTCTGGTATCTGGAAAGAGAGAGAGAGAGAGAGAGAGAGAGAGAGAGAGAGAGAGAGAGAGAGAGTGTGTGTGTGTGTGTGTGTGTATTAGAGGGTGGGGAGCAGTCTTGTATGACAGCATTTAACCTGTGGAATCTGATGCTATCTTTGCATAGATAATATCAGAACTGAGTTGAATTCTTAGCTACCTTGCTGGTCTCTTAGAATTAGTTGTTGATATGGGAGAAAACCCCCAGCCCCCGATGGTGGGACTGAGTGTGGAAGGAGAGAGCTACATAGGTCAAGAACAAAGGCTCTGGAGGCACACAGATCTAAATATTTGTCATAGAGATTTCCTTTTTTACATACTTTAGTTTTAGACAAGGTATGGATTCCTCACTTGTAATATTGGGATATAATGTGCCCTCCTCAAAAGACTCTTGTAAAGATTAAATTATGCTATCCATGAAAACCACAGATCATAGTGCCTAACACATAGTACAAGCTCAATAAGTTATTTTTTTAGTTTATTTTTACCATTATTATTTTCTCTTTCATCTCCTCCATTTATTTTTTATCTCTCCTCTTCTCTTCCTCTTTCTTTGTCACCATAGTTGTCATCATCAACATCATTATCATCACTATCATCCTCTTCATCATCATCTAACATATGTGGAGCCCTTACTGTGGGCTGGTCACTCTTCCTATTCTAATTTATAATCTGTAACATAGTTATTCCATTAACATTATTTTACTGATTAATAAATGGAAACACAGAGAAGTAAAGTAACCAGCTAGTGATAGAACTGAGTTTTAAATCTTGTCATCTTGTTTTCAGAGTGTTCCCAAACATTTAAACATTTTTGTATTTACTAATCATTGAAAAAATATAAGTTCTCTAATGTTCTTTCTAAGTATCATTGTCTTTAAGACTCTAATTTTAATTTTTTCATCTGACTATTGTGGTAGTAAATTGAATACAACATCACTAAGGTTCTAATAATTTATAATAATCTAATTTTAAAAAAATTGTGGCTATATGATAGCCTGAAAATAGAGCTGACATTTCAAAATTGGGTTTTGTTCATTTACAAATATTTATATGTTAATTACTATACACTAGCTACTAATCTTGATAAGGAGAGTAAAGTAGTAAAAATACAGACAAGGCATGAGTTACCATAGAACTTAATGGTTTAGCAGGAGGAAGTGAACAATAAAATAACTAAAAGGTTGGAGAACACTTTTCTGTAAATGGCCAAACACTAAATATTTTATGCTCTGAAGGCCATATGCAACTACTCAACTCTATTATTATAGTACAAAAGCAGTCATAGATAATATTTAAATAAATGGCTGGATTCCAATAAAACTTTGTATGCAATAGCAGGTGGGTGGCCAGATTTGGTTTTCAGGCTATAGTTTGCTGGCTCCTGAATGAACACATAAATGGATGCATAAAACACAGTGACATTAGTTAGTGGTAAAGTAAATAATTGATATAGGTAAAGTAACCAACAGTGACTTGGTAGTGTCTTCTTTAGGATGTCAGGATTGAGAAGACCTCTTGAAAATTTAAGCTAAAATTTTAATAAAAGGAGGGGGGCAAATGTGGAAATCAGAAGGAAGAACACATGGGGACATGTAGAGTCTAGAGGAGAAAGTCCAAGAAACTGTAAGGAAGAAGGAAAGTGAAATAGATAAAGCTGGAAGGATAATAGGGGATATATAATAAAGGACTTTATAAGCTAAGCTAATAAATTATTACTTTATTATAATGAATTGAGAGATCAGGGGAGAGTTAGAGAAGAAAGTGACATAATTTGTTTCTCATTTAAAAGATTACTTTGGGGGATTCTAGAAAGATCACAGCGGTGGCTTAATTGTTTATTCTTTCTTAATCACCACCTGAAACAAAGAAACTAGGTAGCAAAACTAAAAAAAAAAAAAAACCACCATGGGATGATGTGTACAACAACCCTAGGTGATAAGATATTCCTAGGAACACCAACCTATAAACAAATGACCAACATCCATAGCACCTGCATAATATCAACATTTGCATGGCAGACATAAAAGAAAGTAACAGAGAATCAGAACCTGAAATAGTCAACAGATATTCATTAAACATTGCTGGTCAGTTTGAGAACAGCAGCTAAAGAGATTTTGGCTAGATGAAGACAAGAGGTTCTATGACAAGGACTAGCAGAGTTTAAGCAGACAACCTACACTGAACTATTCTGAAACTAGCTACACTGAAACTAGCATTTCCTTCCTGGACAGCACTTACCCTTAGGAGAAATTTCTGGGAATAGAATCAAAATAGTGCAGGACAGTAACAATAGAGACAAATGAAAGATAATTTTCAGATAAAAGTTAGAGGGGAGAACAGAGCCAGGAGTTCTTAGAGAGTAAACCACCATATTTTTAAACATTACGTAACAACAGTTGAAAGAGCTCAGAAAAATTAGAAAAGCTACCCTAAATTAAATTTTCATTTAAAAGCTAAGGAAAAGCAATGTCACATAAAAATGAACAGCATAAAAGTATTGAGGTTAAATTCCATACCAAATTATTATAAGAGAGAGGATAAGGGACATTAACATCTCTTTGGACCAGGAAGGCCTTCCAGAAAGAAATACATACAAAAATAGCAAAACTGTAAACTATCTCACAACAAGACAAAATAAATTTATAACTAATAGAAGACAAGGGAAAGTCAGAATAAGAAAAAAAATCTCAAAAATGAGTTGATAAAACTGAGGAAAAATTTTTGAACAGCAGTAATTTAATATATAAAGTCTTAACCAGAAAAAATACAAAAATTAATAAACAAAGACAATGCTTTAGGAAAAATATGTAAGTATGAAAAATAAAGAAATGAAGAAAAATAAGAATTTGAGGAAAAGTGACAGTCATCGAAGATAAATAAAGATCTATTACATGATAATAAAGTCACTAAAGAAAAAAAAAAACAGGGACAGAATAAGTAATAAAAGTTGTAATTCAAGAAAATATTCTCAAAATAAAAAGACCTAAAACCTATGTATTTAAAAAGTATATTATATAATTGAGAATATTGACTCAGGAGGACCATACCAAGATATACATATTGTTGTGAAATTACTAGACTGAAAATAAGAAAACTTATTAAGACATCTAAACAAAGATGTCAAATGACTTATAAGGGAAGGAAAGTTATTTTCAGGCTTCCAATAGCAATGCTTTATGTGAGAAGAAAATGAGGTAATGTATTAAATATACAAAAATAGAAAAAGTGAGCTAAGAATTCTTATACAGCAAAATTGACTCTCACATATAAAGAGGAAAAACTATTATTAACCTGCAAGGAGCAAGGAAATGTTCTAATGACTCTTAAAGAATCTCCTGGAGAGTGAACTTCTGACAACCAAAATAAATGGAAACACACTAACCTAAGGAATAGCATAGAGCAAAAAACATATAGTTACTTGTAGACTTAAAATTATATGAGGTTTAGAGCAACAAAATATAGTATTCAATAGCTATATGCCCAGACATTGAGAGTACAACAATAAAAATTAAAGAGGGGAGAGGGATGAACAGAGCAAACACACTGTTTTTTTACTTCTCTTAGTGGTAGTAATTATTTGTATTATTATTATTCAAGAGATTTGTGTAATAAGGATAAAGTAAATGAAAATATACAAACTATTTTAATTATATTATTTCATGTATCCTGAAGGACCAAAGCATTTGCTGTGCAAGAGAAGTGATGCAGATATAATATAGAAATTAAGCTTTTAAAAAGAAGCAAATTAACAAAAACCCTATGGTTCTAAATTTTAGTAGGAAGTATCAGTAGGGTACTTTTTTTTCCTTTATCTGTGTCTCTATATATCAATATCTTTATCATTTTTTTCTTCAAGTTCTATCTAAAGAAGAGGCATTACCAAAGACCAGATCAGTAGCAATAGATATAGAGAGTATACTAACTGTGAGCTTGAAATACCATATTCGACTTAAAGAGTAAAGAAAGAAAAGATGGCAAGGTTTCTTGAAGAATGGCTTTCAGGTTTGGGGCAGGAAATGTTCAAGGTGAGCCTTGATCATCTTGTCATTTCAGGTATCAGGGAAGCAATAAAACACCAGTAAAGTCATGCCAAAGAGCCTCTCACTGCCAAGAGTGAGACAATTGAGCTTCAAAACGAATAGTAAATGCAAACGATTGAAATAAATTAAATATGTATAAATCCATGATTTCCTGATGATATTTAAAACACATCAAACTAACAACAAAAATTAATTGATCACATTTGGGGGATGATAGAGAACCGACTCTTTATCTAAAAATGACTAATCATGGGGGAGAAATTTAAACGTTTATCCTACCTTTCTCTACAATTTCTGTATGAAATGTAACCCCTGGCTAATCACACCTTAAGTTAGGGAAGCATCTCTTTACAAAGATACACTATCAAGTAAAGATAAAATAAAATGATTTGAATATCAACATTTGGCAAGTCTTAATGAATTAATGGATCCAGGCACCGAGCTATAACAACTGAGAACTTTTTCAAAAGAGAAACAAACAGACCTGTATCTGTTGATGAAAGCACACAGCACCATTAGTTTCAACAGGGCTCTGGATCCAGCTGCCAATGAAAAGGGAGAGGAATGTGTTGACCTGTGCTATGAATATGTCATTAATAAAAGTCAGATTGTGGGAAACTCTACAAGTCAAATACGTTGTGCTATTCAATAGACACATTGTAGTAAAAAGAATGGGAAGGAGCGGTTGTGGTGGTTATAAATTAAAAGAGAGTTAATAAGCACAGATTAAGATATAGGCAAGACTAATCAACAAAACCATTAAAACATGTGTGAAAGTCAGGATAGTTGTTGCTTTTGGTCGAGTAAGGTATTTGAGTTAGAAACAGCCAGACATATAGAGGGACTTGATATGGACGGCAATGTCCTATTTAGTCCTTGATAATAGTTTCAAATGTGTTGAAAAACACTTAAATATAATGTGGTCTTCCGAAGGAGATTAGCTGTAAGGAGAACAAGGATAAAAATGCAGTTTATAAAACCTAATAATAAATAATTAATAAAATAATAAAAAACTATTATCCTAGATTAGGAAGCTATTAAAGTAGTCTGGGCATGATGATAGAGAAGGAGTTTACCAGGACTTCCTGTTGTACTTAAGAGAAAGAGACAAATCATTTGGGCTACATTCTTCGTCCTTGTAGAAAAACACTTGACATTTAAAAGGAATATGGAGACAGATGTGCCAACCAGAGTGTCCTGACTTCAAGCTAAATGCCTTCCTACTAGATTGATGTGTCAAATTTGGTACCACTGGCGATTCTGCACATTGTTAGTATGATAGCTACTTTTTAAAAAATGGATAAGCACAATCTAATTTTTTTAAAAAGCAACATATTTACCTAATTTTACCTATGGACACTACTTCAGTAGGATATTTGAAAGTCAGAATGGTTAACTTACATTTAAGACTTTTTCTACATTATTTGATTTGTGTTATACTAGTACATATTAGTTCAAACTTGAGGAGACCATTTCAGTTTGGGGGAAAAGGTTTAGACAAATTCATTAATGTAATACTATCACTTGTCATTAACTCCTAGAGAAGGGTATTATTTACCAATGCTGCTGTGTAAGTACTTGATTGAATCCAAAATTAAATGCAAAAAGAATAAATTTAATTATTAAAAAATAATATCTACAAATAAATGACATTGATAATTTATACACCAATCTGACACTTGCATTTTTTCTCTGTAGGTGAAAATATGTCCTTCTGGTTACTCTAGAAGCCAGACAAGATAGACTGTGTTAGGGGTCTGGGAGGGGAACCGAGAGGACAGCAAATAAAACACGGGCATGAGAGTGGGACAGAACTAAGTTTGATGCTTGACTTTAGTAATTAATTACTATCTGTGTAAACTTAGAGGAAGTCATTTGGCACCATTCAACCTTAATTTCCACAGCTGTAAAAAGCACACAAAGCAGGGAGGACAATTATGAGTGTTAAAAGAAAAAACTTTGAGTCTATGGCTTCATACCTCTTTACTGCATAAAAGTTGCTCAATAAATGTTAGGGTTTTTTCTTCCTTAGGGATAATTTCATTCATGACCCTTGTCCATCAGTTCTGAACCTAGCTGTCTTTTGCATGTCGTCTAAGCCCCAATGTATTTTATCCTGCTGAGTGCTTTTGATCTTGAATTGGTCACCGTTGACATCGGGGCTGACATTTTGCAGCACATCTTCTGTAACTGCTGCATTGATGCCAACGTGACCTGAGTGGCTTCCATAATAATCCCTTTTCTCTACACAGTCACCTGCTGTCAGGAGCTGCCTGTGCAGAAGTAACTGATTCCCAGTCCCATCAGAGCCCTAATTAAAAGTGCACCAAATTAAACTTGAATGCCGGGAAAACAATTAGCTCTCTCTTTTGTCTCTCCATTCAAATCCATAATGCAGAGCAGCCAGGTGTCATGTTCAACAAATCTCCATCACTTGATGGCTAGAGAAAGGAATGAAGTTGGAAAAGCTCCAGAATCTTCCCCTGGAGGCCTATTCTGTCCTTCCCATCTTTGCAGTGACTCAATTGTCAAGATGCTTCTGTTTGAATTTCCCTTCTCAATATCTCTTTCCTCTCCCATTTTTCTCTTACTTAAAAAAAAAAAAAGAAAAAAAAAAAAAGACAAACAAAATAACCCAAACATCAAAATAGGTCTCTTTATCACCACTTTCTTTTTCTGGAAGTTTGTAAAATGTTTTTAACAAAATTCCAAACATGCCTGTCTGGCATTTTTTTATAGGACCGAAGGAGCAAACACAGATACCACCAGTTCACCCTGCTGTTGTAACATCCTTAACTCCCTGCCATGGTCAATACAGTTATTCAACCCTGTGTCAGCTGTGATATTATTTCTCCAAATAAGTACATTAATTTTTCTATCCAAAATTCTTTCTTGCAACTGACTGACCCTCAATCTTATACTAGTTCCAGTAACTGGGCCTCTGCCTAATGCCTTCATATATGTAAAGAAACTGAATAAACTGGTCAATCCCCCATCCCTTTTAGCCCACACAGGGCCCTTACTCAATCTCTCCAGCCCTCTTCATCCCCTAGACTTGGAAAAGGATTATTTCTCCTTAACTCCTGAGGAAAATGGTTAAAAACCCCAAAATCAAATCAAAATATAAAAACACACCTAGTGCCTTTTTGAAAAGAAGATCTTAGGGAGGAGAGATTGAAGAGGAAAAAGGAACAAGTACAGGCTTGGGCCTGCACAGCTTTGAATTCATATCCAAGTGTTGCTACTTATCCATGTGAACTTTAGCATATTATATAACCTCTCTCTGTTTCAGTTTCTCTACTTATAAAATTATGATAATAAAATAATAGCCATACCATAGAGCTGTTTCGAGGATTAGAGATAATTTATGTAACATCTTAGCATGGTGCTCCAAGTATATGAAAGAAATGCACTATTGTCAGTGTGAAATAGGTCAGTCTGGCTAGGACCAAATATTCTTGCTAAGTTGTCTTAAAACAAGACTGAGGGGAAGATATACCACAGAATGTGATAGAGTGAAATGTGCAGTTTTTCATGGTGATGTTATGAATATAATAATCTAATTTATTGACCACCTGGTTATATAAGTTTGTGGGAAAATCATAAAATAATGGAAGAAATGAAAGTTCTCTTAGCACTATTTAATCCATGATAAAAACACAGCATGAATGCCAGCACTCTCCATTGCATCACCAAAGGAGACTGCTATTTGGTCCTAAGACTCTTTCCCTGTGATTTGGAGTACATTTTCAGAATTCTTTTTAATTCTTAATTTATGCGAATCATTTATTACAGCTGCTACCCCGCAAAACCTCTAGTCCACAATAAGTGGGAAAAATAAACTCAGCTTGTAGGTTTGTTTTGTCAGAAATGTCATTCACAGGCATTTATCCATGCATGAAAACTCTAGTTTATATGAATGACAGTCGTGGCAAATAGACAATTCTGGTCAAACTTATGCAGCAGAGGTCAGAGACATTTGTGGTTGGCCATGCACATTCAAATGCTAAAATATCTGTTGTCCCACTTGAAGGCACAAAGGACTCAAAACAATACTAAACAAGTCATTAACAATTACAACATAATCAATACCATGATATAACAATGCCTCATAGAGTCTATAAAAGCATCCACAGCTATTACACCATTCACTTGGCCACCCTTTGGCACTGTTTCGTTGTTTGAGGAGAACCATTTACTGCCATACAGAACTTCCTTACAATCTCATGAGACTAAGTACTCAAATGTTTCAGTAAATGCTCCATCATTCTTTTTGCAGGTCTGATGTTTTACTGCACCTCTTACCTCTTACTGGTGGAAAGAGGTCAGCATTGCACAAACCTCTTAGCTCAGAGCTCCATCAGACAAGCATCACTTTCATGATATGTCTTTGCAGCTATAGACAAAAGGCATTAAAAATCAGTGTCTGGTGATTCATCTGGATGGGCTTGCAGTATGCCAGTGTGCTACTGGGTACCATTTTTATAGGAAAACAAAGTTCCCACCTAAAATCATGAAGGGAGGTTGGACTGGTTAAGAGAGGCCAATGCTTTAGGGAGAGTCTTTGGGACCTGACAGGCAAGAACAAAGCCTCAAGGAAATCATCAGAAAAACTGTAGTCCTATAGGGCTGAGGAGATATTCTCACTCTTCAACATTCTGTGAGGGGGAGGTAAGAACAATTTCTGGCACAGAGTTATAGAATTATACTTATCAAGAAGGATATCCCCAATAAATAGTTACCAGTGGGAAAGGGAATAATGTAAGTAAAAATGGAGGCCTTTCTAACTTTTGCTTTGTAATTACTATTAACATTTTTCTCATTACCACCAAAAGTTCCAAACACTCTGATTTTTTCTATGAAAAGTCTCTTTCTTGTTCTATTATGGCATACATCTCCTATCATAGGTTTTTATGTCACAAGAGTTATAATACCCTTATTTATATCACCTATGTCACCCAGCCTCTGTTATCATTAGAATGTTTTCTTTTGTTATGAACTCTGCATGCACCTTAGAGATAAGCAATGTATTGTTATTGGTGGACAATTGTCTTATTCTTTACTTGGAATTTTGAGTCTCTTAAGCTATATATGTTTCTCAATTAGTTACTATCTGGTAATTTTTATGAGTGCCTTGCATGTCTATCCCTTCTTGATCTTTTAGTCTCTTATTTACTACCTTATATTTGCTTCAGTTTTTTTCTCCTTTAATTATTATCATGTAACCTTCTAATTTGTTTAAGATTATCTATAATCACAGTTCCTCTATAGTGTATTATATATGAGAACATTCAAATTGTGTCATAAAGTAAGAATCTCATTCTTCATTCTACAGCTTAGTGATCACATATATTTCTAAAGACTTAGATCTCATCTCTGATGTGAAGTAGCTGCCTGGATCTCTTTATGTAACTTCTGAACTGAGCCCTGAATTCGGTTATCTGCCTGTGTCTTCTCAATTTATTTTACACAGAATACGTTAATTGCCTGCCTGGTGAGTTTGCATTGTGTCCTTAGGTTTTTGTTTGTTGTTTGTTTTTCCCTTTTCCCATTATCATGTAAATTTCTGGTATTAGAATCTAGCCCCACACTTCCTGTACTTGTGGTCCCTTAAAGATAAGACAAAACTATTGTGCTTGTCTGAATATTAAGTCATTTTATTCATGACATTATGACCATGACATTATGAAGCAAGACTGAACAACTTGCATCTTGGTCCAAATACATATTGTGACTACCCCTTACATGCATAATAAATAACTTCTCCCAGGACAGCTTACTCTTTCTGACTTTTTCCCTTACCACATTACCAATATAGCCTACAGATGAACAACACCAGAGGGAAGATTACTGGGAGATATTTAAGAAGATTTGTCAATGCAATCTTCAAGTTCTTTTTACCTTGGATATTATATTATGTCATGCAACCTCTACCTTTAAATTTTAATAATTTTCTTGATTTTGCCATTGCTCAACCCTTGAGTAGCTAGGGTATCTTTTAGGTTTTCTCCTATATAGAACATCATTCTATCAAACAACTATTACAGTTGCCTTAAACCCCATGGGTCAATTGAGGAAAAGACTAGCAGAAATGTAGGATTTTACTGAGTTCACTTGTTCCAAAATAAGAGAATGTAGGCAAAAAGAGGTTGTAGAAAAACTTCATGCTGGAGGCAAAAGTTAAATATTAGGCAGAATTTTAATAAAATTCTCATGTACCTAAGCAGCACTTCCAATCATTTAGGAAAGTTGACTTTTAAAAAGTCAGCTTCCGGTGCCCGAGTCTTCCACTGAATTCTGAGCTCAAGACTGTCGTGAGCCTCTGAACTTTGCCTAGTTTCTAACCAAAGGTGGCCCAATTCTAAATTTTACTTTTTAGTCTCTTGGTCCTACAGTTATTCTTCTCCCCTGGTACTTCCTTTTTTTTTTTTTTTCTTTTTTTTTCCCATCTAAATGTCTATTACTATTCCTTTGTATACATCACTCTGACTTCAACTTTTGGAAACTGCAGTCTTTAATGGTTGTCTTTTTCTCATTTAGTTCTCCCAACACAGAATCTCTACTGAATAACTTCTGCTCATAACTGTTTGTTTCTTTGGGTCCACTGAGAAATAGGACCCTAGAAGGACTAAGATATACAAGATATTTATTGAGGGGAGAAAGTAGGAGAATAAATACAGAGCCTTTAGACTGTGATACCAATTTGATACCTGTGGAAGGAGAGAAGGAAGGAAGATTGGAGTAGGAAGAGTTTTAGCTTGCAACATAGTTCCAGAAAAGATTCAGCCAGGCCAACAGGAAGACTTGAGCCACTGTCATCCATTAGATGAGTGCCTCGTTTCATTAGAGCAGGCCTTCTTTAATACCCTTATTGGACTCAGACATTAGATGGAATCAGCCTATGGGAAGCGCAGTGGATCCATAAGGACAGTATCTAGGGACATCAGTCAGCCATGCCTCCTGCAGTAGGAGATCCGAAAATTGCATCTTTTTATCTGCTGTCCCCAGTCAGCAAACAATAGTGGAATTTAAGGCATCATTATAGGAGATATTTTTGGCCCAAAGATTTTTTTCTCATGACTTTTCCTATATGACAGTCGATCTTACATTGGCTCCTTTTTCTTATTAAAATCTTAACTCAAATATCAGTTCTTCAGGTGATCTTCTCAGACCACGTCATTCAATGTCGCCCTCATTCCTGAGCGACCTAGTGTCATACATATCACTGTCTTATTTTCCTCATAGCCTGAATTGCTCTTTGACACTATGTTATATATTAGAACACTCATGTATTACGTGTTTTCCTCACCCCATTAACACCGTGGTCTAGTCTGACTCACTCTCCACACTGTTGCCAATGCCTAGAGACTGCTCAACAGCAATGCCTAGAAAGAATAAGATACATGAGACATGTTGTTATTAAAGTTCTTTTTTGTTCTAATTCTGTCACTCATTGTGGATTCTCCTTTAGACCATCCAAAACACCACACTGGTCTCCATATTATAGATCATGATGTCACGATGCATTATAACTGGTATTATCATGTGTCTTTGTCTCACTAGTCTGTGAGCTCCTTGAAGATAAAGATCAAGTTTTACATTGCACATAATAAATAGTGCATCAGGTGTTGGGAGCCATTCTTGATGAATGCCCTGCAGACAGGGTTGGAGTTGCCTGCAAGCTAGAAGTTTGCAGAGCAGGTGGGCTTGTTTACTGAAGGAGGAAATTTGGCTTAATGTGAATGTTTCTTGCCCCAGGGAATAAGGGACATTCCTTGCCCCAGGGAATAAGAGACAAAAACAGGAACAAGGATGTTTTGCCAGAACTTACATAGTAAAGGTCAGCGATCATTTGCATATGTGTGGGTGTTGCTTCTCCAAGGGTATATATATATGTTGTGCTAAATAAACTCGGGGCTCAGTATTCACTGTTCGCCCTCCTGACTCTATCTCTCTGTCTCTCTCTCTCTTTTCTCAATCCTCACTCTCCCTCTCGGGAACTGTTCGATCTTATCCGGCGGGCTCCAGCAATCAGGTATCCAATAGTATTGATAAATGAGTATTGATAAATGGCAGAAGGAATGAATGAAGGGAAGATTCTCAATGTATGCAACCTCCTCAATACACAGAAACACTCATCGGTGTAATAGTCTGTGGGCTATTGCCCTGTAACATGTGCGTTTAACTACACATACAGCTATGGAAGAAACACAACAAGAGAAGATGGGCCTGAGAATGAGCAGCCATAAGAACTGTGAGCAGAGTTTACAAGATGCATTTTCTCTTTGCAGGAGGTGCATCCATTTTGTGATCAAATAGAAACCACCCAGTCAAGTTTGGAGAGGAACCCTGGTGTTTGCCTTTGCACAGGAGACAGGCCCTGAGGCTGCTGTCAGATCCTGGAGCCAAGAGCAGGGCTGATTGTTCCAGTATCCTTTCTTGTGAGAGCAACCGCCTTGTTCAGTGATCAAAGGCCCCTTCCATTCTACATTCCACTGTTCAGTACCACTTTTGTCACTTCTTATGCCTGGAAAGAGGGTTTTGCCCCCTTCTTTAAGCTGATGCTATTTCCTAGCATAGAAGGGACAGTTGAGTTTGGTTGTCGAGCATTCATCCCGTCACAGGATGACATTGACATTGTTCTCAGTTTTAAATCCCTGACTTAACAACTGTTGGATTTCATTTTTTTTAATGTGCTTGAGCTTTGTGTTGACAAGGTAGAAGGCAATATGGTAAGAGCATAATATTAAGCATTAGAGAAATCTGGGTTAGAATTTTAGCTCCACTATTTCTTAACTGCGCTATCTTAAACCGGTTACTTAACCTCTCGCTACATCAGTTTGCATACCCCCAGAGTTTCATTGTAGTACCTATCTCATAAGATTTTCTTGATGAATAGACAAGATGTTGTGTGCTTTTACAAACACAGTATCCAGTCCATATTATGGTCAACATACAGTGATCTCCTGCACTGTCTCTGGAATACCTTTCCTGTAACCTTTGTAATCACCCAATGAGTATACCTCTATTGGAGGATGAAGACACTTGTTTCTCTTGACCCCAAACTGGAGCTTTTCATCACTGGGGAATACTTAGGATTCTCTGTCCTGGCTCAGGTATTGCTTACAGAGGCAGTTATGAAGCAAAGAAAGCTTTTCCATCTATTTATCAAAGAACTTGCAAGCTTCTGCTTCAAGATAGGTGAATCAATTAGGCAGTATTGAGCGGGGAAAGTTAATCTGCATCCAAAGCATTTTACTACACAAACAAGTTAAATAAAAATCAAGTGCAGGCCAATTTACTTTACTCCACTGTGGCTGGAATTGACAGATGAACCTTTCCCTCTCAACCTCTTCTAATCCTTAAAGAAGGAGCAGAAGTCCTGTGGGAATAAGAGACTGGAGGTCCTGACAAGTGACAAGCATGCAGTGAGATTGATATTCATTAGCTTGGAGAATCAAAGACTCTTGTGAGTATTTGGAGACCTGGAAGGACTTTTATCCAGAAGAAAGTTTGGGAAATGGGTTTATGTTACAGGGGAACCATTGCTCCCAAAGATTTTCTTCTGTCTGCACATACTCTCATTAACTACAGTTGAATCCTGGTGTGTCTCTGATGTCTCTCTTTCTTTACGCCCTGTACCCAACACTTAATAATCCTTAAAGGATCTATCTCAGCATACAGATCACTTTTCCCCACACTCATTGCTATCCCCTTATCCATATCTTCATTAACTCTTTTGCAGAATTCTACAGGATTGTGTAATGAATGATACTCTCCTTTTTTAGTTTACCCCCATCTCTAGTTCATTTTATACACTAAAGCTGAATTAGTCTTCAACATGACATGATGGAAAGAATACATACTTTTGTGTCAGAAAGACACCTTTTCACATCTCCACAAATTACTCAAACTTTCTGAGTGTCTACTCATCTGTAAAGTAGGAATAATTACAGTACCTAACTCACAAAGTATTTGTGACATATAAAAGTGGTAATACATGGAAAGTATTTAGTACAGTATTTGCACATAGTAAACACATGGAAAATGAAAGCTATTAAGTAAGACATCATAAAAATTTATTAGAAAATGACTTTTTCTGATTATTTCATTGTTCTTCTAGACTCTAGTTTCTTTGTGAACAGAAAACACTTTTGTTTCCACACAAGCATGTGCAGTGCAGCGTATAGACAAGCACTCATACAATTTCATTATAATGAAAGCAAAATCCCGATATTACTATTTATCTCATACCTAAATATAAAGGGTGGAGGGATTGTTTCCAGATGGGGAGATAGTGTAAACAAAGATGTGAAAATAGAGATCAGTGAGTAAAATATAGTGAATATCTACTCAGTGCAGAATGGCCTGATATGTAGCCCCAAATGATAATTTACATAGGCAAGCAGGGAGGGTCCTGGAGGTCCGAGGAGGCTCAGTCATGTGACTTTGAGCAGGGAGGGTGACAGAATACACTTGGGCAAAGGAAACAATATCCGCCCATTTAGGTCAGGGAAGGACAAGGCACAATGGCTTCTGAGCTTAAAACAAATCACCCAATTCTGTTTCCCAAATTGTTCATCTTCTATGAGGCATGATGAATGCTGACTTTAGACTCCTTCCTTTGGTTCTGCCAGCAATTCAGTAGCTTAATCTTTTTCCAATCTCAGCTGTTGCCTAATAATCTGTTCCAGGCACAGCAATTTCATTAACTCCTCAATGATGTCCACAGGCTTTGACCATGGATTTCATCAGTTAAACTGCTTTTATTTCAGCTACTATACAAATTACCCTCTGCCTGGAGGGGTGGGGAGAGGCAGAGTGTGTGTGTTGGTGGGTGGGAGGGGGAAAGATAGAGAAAAAAAAGAATGGTGAGGCCCTTCTGTATTTCTAAAATAAATTTCCTCTTCTTAGTGAAAATAAATATCCAAAGGAGAAATTGAACTCCAAAGGAGAAATTGAATTCCAAAAGCAATGACTCGGTTACAGGGTGACCTCAGATTTTCTTACTGGTTGCTTAAGAGGAGGTCCCTGTCACTACCAGCATGATATGTGATTGCCTTATAATCCTTAAAAAAAACTATATTGCACATGATGTAAACGGAAATGCGGTGAGAGTACACTGGTTTCTGCGATGTCCGTGAAGTGGTGAGATGGGGAGATGGAGAGAGGTGAATGCAGGAAGGTAGGGAGAGTGAGATGAGTTTTCCACTAAAGATCTGCTTAAACCCCCTGCCATGTTGCTGTGCACAGTTTAGTGAATACTCTTCGGGGGAGCAGAGCTCTTTGGACAGGAGTAATTCCTAACCTTTCCTTTGTGAAATTTCTTTTCACTTGAGGAGTGAATTGCAGCTTCTCTTATGTTTCTATAACACACTGAATCTTTTCTTCCTTTTATATTCCCTATCAAATTGCATCACATTACTTAATTTACATATCTGTTTTTTCCTTTACTTTTGAGATATTTGAGGGCAAAGGTAAAGTTATAGGAGGCTAATACCAGCGCTAGGGGACCAGGTATCAGCAGCAGTATAGCTATAGACAGAAGTTACTAATTGGTAGCCAAGGAAACCAGAAAAATAGCAAGAGACAGAGCCAATTTTCGATTAAATAGAATAATATATGTAAAGTGACTACCTCAGGACCTAGGTGCTTGGTACCTGGTGGCAATGTCAGTGGAGCAGGGTGTTTGCTCTGTCACTTCAATACGTACATTTATACATACTGATTTCTGCTATTCAGCAACAAGAAATTTAGCTAGACACACAAAAGTTTCTGAGAAAAGAGGTAATGATTTAGGATGGAGTGGGTACCCTTAATGGTTGTTTGCTTGTTTGTTTTGAGAATCTGGATTGTGACTCTATATTTCTCCAGGACTTGACTGAATATAATACATAAGAGGAGATATAAGGTTAATTATGCTAGGAAAAGACCTCTCTTATTCTGGGTGATGCTTCCACAAATATATTTTGAAGAGCTTGACTAGGAATAAGCTAATTTCAGCATTGCTGACATGTTTTCAAAATATTTCTCATTACCAATTTTTGGATCACTGTTTGATCTTGAAATGAAATAGCAGCCTATGAACATTTTTAAATAGGTGTTTTTTATATATAGTGTCACACAAAAAAGATGCCTACCCTTGATTATATAGAACTTAAAACATTTTTCATGTTTTAAAAGTTAACTTTTACTGAAAAATTGCAAGAATGTTTTATAATTTAGATGAAATTACCAATTCAGGGATGCCAAAGTCCAGTAGGATAATAAATTAATGGGATTCTGTCTTGGATAACTTTAATTCTGTTTTCTTTGAAAAGTATGGAGTCAGTCAATCATCTCCTTTTTCTCCGTATTCCTTTATGAAGTACATGGTCTGGCATTCTTCTTTTATCAATGAGAAGTCTGAGGACCAGAAATATCAGTCGACATCCTCTACATCATGAGATACCTTTGATGAAATGGGAATTCAAGGCCCTTGATAATGTTATGTGCTTGACAATTACTATACCCCCGACTCCAGCGCTTCGGAGACATATTACTCCTTTCTTTTAAAAAATTTTTTATTAAAGAATTATTGACAAATATATAATTATATATATTCAAAATAGATATACATTGTAGAATGATTACCAAGATCAAGATAATTAACACATAAATCATCTCACATAATTAACATTTGCTAAGTTTGTGAGTGTGGGTGAGTGTATGTGTGCATGTGCATTAGAATGCTTAAGGGCTACTCTCAGCAACTTTCAAGTATACAGTGTCATATTATTAACTATAGTCACATGCTGTCCCTTAGCTCCTCAGAGCTTATTCTTCTTATAACGGAAAATTTGTACCTTTTGACCTACATCTCTCATTCCCCCCTCTCTAAGCCCCTGGCAATCACCATTCCATTCTCTGTTTCTATAAAATCAGTTTCTTAAAAAAAAAAAAAAGTAGGTTTCACATATAAATGATACCATACAATATTTGTCTTTCTCCATCTAGCTTATTTCACTTAGCATAATGCCCTCCAGATTCATCCGTATTGTCACAAATGACAGAATTTCCTTCTTTTTATGGCTTAATAATATATTTCATTTTTTTTATTTATCTGTCAAAGGACACTTAGTTTGTTTTCATATCTTGGCTATTGTGAATAATGCTGCAATGAACATGAGTGTGTAGATATCTCTTCAAGATACTAATTTCAGTGATTTCAGACATATACCAGAAGTGAGATTACTAGATCAATTTTTTATTTTTTGAGGAATCTCATACCATTTTTCATAATGGCTGTACCATTCTACATTCTCACCAACAGTGTATAAGAGTTCTCTTTTTTTCCCAATACTTGTTTTCTTTTTTTTAATGTAATAACCATCATAACAGGTATGAAGTAATATCTCATTATGATTTTGATTTGCATTTCCTTTATGACTCATGATATTGAGTATTTTTTCTTATACCTATTGGTTATTTGTATGTTTTTTTTAAAGGTTATTCAGGTCCTTTTCCCATTTTTGAAATTGGATTATTTGCTTTTATGCTATTTAATTGTATAAGTTTTTTAAAATATATTTTGAATATCTAATCAAATCAAATATATGGTTTGTGGCTATTTTCTCCCATTTTGCAGGTTACCTTTTTAATTTATTGATTGCTTCCTTTGTTGTGCAGAAGCTCTTTAGTTTAATGCAGTCCCACTGTTTGTTTTAGCTTATGTTGCCTATGCTTTTGGTGTCTTATCCAAAACTCTTTCTATAAGATAACTGCTTCTCTGTTTTCCTGTAAGAATAGTCCTTCCCACCATTGCTACTTCCACTTGCTTCTGAGGCTAAGACTGATGCTAGTGAGAATATTTGCAAACCTCTATAGTCCCACAATATTTAGATTTGAGTTACTATAAATTCTGTTACCTCTGTACCTTCTTCTCTCAGGGTTAGTGTATGTTACAGAGGTGAATCTCCCAATTTTCATGGTCAGGCAGAACTTCCACCTCATCCACTTACTGAGATAATGCTAAACAAGTTACACTGCAGTTTCCTCCTAGACTTGATGTGAGATTTACATGACATAATGCATAGAGACTGTACAGCAATGGGTGCATCTTTTATGCTAGATATGATAACATTGGGATAGATAATATTAGCCAGGCCTGAACCTAAATTTTGTCACCCTAATTCTTTTTTTTCAGTTTCTATAAATGACTATGTAACTGCCATCATATTTTTTTCTAGTACAGTGGTTTCTCAAAGTGTGGTGATTAGACCACCTACATCTGAATCTCTTTAAAAGATTGCTTAAAATCAGATCTCTGGGACTTATCCCAGTCCTATTTCTGTGATGGATCTCAAGAATCTCAAAGTAACAAGCTCCCAGCTTATCTGATGCACACTACACTTTGAGAATCTTGTCCTCTTCCAGGACTGTAACCTGTTGAGATCTTACAAGATATTCCATCCCTTCCTTGGGAAGAGTAGGACTATTTTCCCTTGTCTGGATCTCTGAAAATCTCCTGCCTTCAATTTTGAATTGAGTCTAATTATCAAGCATCTCCTTTACTCAAAGTTAGAATTTACAAAGCTGACATTTCTCCTAAATTCTATTTGTTTGTTGTAACTCATTTAAAATAGCATGTGTTGCTTCCTGGACCAGATTATATGCCATCCCTGTCCCTCAGTGTGCACAATCTCTGGCTGGATGTGTCACAATCCCCTTCCTTTTTTGTATGTGAATATATTTGTCTATTTTTCCTGTTTACCTAAACAATAGTGCCTATAATTTGGGAGTGATTATCTATTCTATTAGCACTCATGCCTTTTGGGTGGAATTTGAACTCACCTTTAGCTTCTGAAATAAGCCTGAATAGCTTAAGTAGATTAATATGTACCATCTACCTGGACACAGCTCAAGGTTGATCACTGGTCTAATTTGGCCAATGAGAAATAAAAAGGCTGACCCTAAGAAATAAATGTATTTTTTTGGGAGAAATCATTGAAACATATTATTTTTCCTAAATTAGTGAATCACAATTCCTGCCTGTACATTACAATCATCTGATGATCTTAGACTATTGTGTTCTAAAAATAGTTGAGTTAGTTGCCTTTTTCCCTTTAGTGTGTTTATGATATTCATTTGAAATTTGTTGAGGGATATTTGTTTCTGTTTGTATCCTATTTTTATTTCCTCATCCTTGTTAATATTGTTTTTGATTATGTGATATGTTAATCTGGTACCAAATGTAAAATTATACACAAAGTTCTCCCTAGAGAGGTGCTGATACACCCACATTCTATTTACTGAACTCTCACTCAAGTCCATTGATAACCAATCTCATTATCCTTCTTCTGATTCTTTGTGCACAATTGAACAGAAATGTGTAGTTTCTTATTTACTCCTCTTTCTTACACAAAAGACATTTTTTATAGATAATATTTTTTTATTTTGCTTTCTACTACTCTGGGTATTCAACTGCAGCAGTCACTGTTGTTATCAGAGGAGAACCCACTAGAAGAAGTCAACAGATAAAAATGCTGATCCACTTGAGTAATCGACATGTAAAGTCAATCCTATTTCTATACTATTGTTTTATATAATTCAGTAGATTTTTTTCCTATTGGTAAATATATTGTTCTTTATGCAGGGTCAATTGTTTCTTTTTCTTGCTTCCTCAGTTATTTGCTGCCTAGGATGTTCTATGTGCTCTCTACCCATCCCCCCACTTTTTTTGGCACAGTTTATGGTGAATAATCCCTTAAGACTTCAGTTTAGACATTCCCTCCTATAGAAACCTTTCTCTGATATCCTTATCATCTTTTTTATCACCATGTGTAGATTGTCTCCATTTCTTCTTTGCTCTCTAGCACCCTTTGTGTATAACTGTCATTGCACAGAGATACATTGCTTTTTTTTACTATGTCCTTCTTTGCACTCTAAGTCCTGTGTATGTTTGGACTGTTTCTTATCCATCTATGTAATGGGGGAAGGAGGGACATAAACTGCCTTAAATTTGAATTTAAGAATAAATTGATTTAAAAATAAATCATAATCTCCCTGTACAAAAGTTAATGTTTTAGAGAGAAAAAAATGAACACTGCAATGGGTATGTCTAAATGTGTAATGCTTAAGAAAGTGTCGTGAATTATGGTAGGAAGTAGTAATGAGTATCATTTATTAGAGAAAGTAGAGAAGTTGCCATAGAAACATACCAACAGGTGTGGTCCTAGTAAGAATGATCGAATGATGTATTTCCTGTGGTAAAGTGGGAAAGAAACTTCAGGAAAGAAATGTTCCATATTTAGATGTTAGTCATATGTTATTCTGTGTTGGGTCCACTACCATTTGAGTCCTGCCACAAAGCTTTCAGAAAAATCTCTACACAGTAACACTATGGTACCGCTGCTTTGGGGGAATAAAATAAATTGTATCACATTCAACAAAAACTAATCACAGCAGAACAATGGTAGGAGCTATGGCAGCTAAAAAAACAGTAAGAGTCATGAAAATTTGATGAAGTTAGATGGCATATGGATTAATTCAGGAGAAAGAAAACCTCCTTTTTCCCAAACCCAGTAGTGACCTTGAAAAGAACCCTGGATACCCAAGAGATAAACTATAGAACCTTATTTTTAAAATTGATTTTATTGAGGCACACTTCACATTCAATTAAATACACCCATTTTAATTGTAATAGTTGATGTTTTTAATAAATAGATACATATATGTAACCATCACCACTCTCAGGATAAAATGTTTTCTTCATTTCAAAAGGTTCCCTTGTGTCCATTCTTTGTTAGTTACCCACCCTCCATCTTTCTGTCTCCAAACAACCACTGGTCTTCTTTGTGTCACTATAGATTGGATGTGACTTTTTTGTTTAAATTTCCAAAAATCTGTCAAATTGTTTTCTAAGGAGATTTTGCCATTTACATTTCCATTAGAATGTATAAGAGTTCTAGTTCCTCCACAAAATTGTCAACACTTGCTATTGTCAGTCTTGTTAAATTTTAGCAGTTTCTCTTCCTATATGTGCATGCTGTTGTTTCTACCAAGGGATGTAATTTATTACCCATCCTCTTTAATCTTGGCTGGCATTTTGACTGGCTTTGCCAAAAAAAACAAAACAAAACAAAAATGTAGCAGAAGTGATGTTCTGGGACTTCTGAATACAGGATGAGAGGATTGACAATTTCCACTTCCTAAATCTATAAATTCATGTGCTTTGCTTTTAGAGGCCCAGCATATGAAAGATATTGTGGAGAACTAAGACACTGGTTGATTACCTAGCTGTAGCCAGCACCATGTGAGTGAGCTATATTATACACTCCAGCCCTGCTAAGTCTTCAGATGAGTAGACCCTAGTAACAGAAGATCTATCCAGCTGAATCCATTCAACCCACAATTGTGAGAGGTAATAAAATGATTGTTTTTTAGCCATTGAGTTTTACAGTGGTTTGTTAAGTAGCAATAGATCACCAAAATATTTGTATATAAAATTCCTAGCTTGGAGCTCAATGAATATTTGCTACATTAATACATTCATCCATTCAACATACACTGTTTGTGTACCTAACACTGTGCTAAATATTGCAGTACTGCTATGTGTCTTGAGAAAAATGAGAGGAGATTGCTTCCTCAATTTGCAGATGATGATAGCATTTAGTTATAACATTAAGGGATCTTTTGATTATAAATCATTGACCCTCACTTGGCCTTGATCAAGAGCCTCTCTATCTCAATCAGACTCTGCTAGGAGCCCAGAATAATTTCCCTAGGCACCAAGTACCATGAATAATTCATACCCCCCTCCTCTAGTGCAGCCCTTGTGTCTGGGAATCGAACAACACCTGCTGCTGGAGTAACAGTAGAAACATGACCTACTTCAGTCACATCAGCAGAGATTTTGTCTTGCAACAGTTCACTTTTTGAGTAAATGAGGTGCAATCTTGAAAAGCTGTAAGATAGTAAATTGATCACTGATGGAGCTCATTTGAGCAACCCTCAACACCCACCACTCAGCCAGAAGTTTACAGGCATCTGTGACAGATTAAGTCCAAAGAGAGCAAAGCAATTGCAGCTGTCTTGATGCCAGAGCATAGGATTCCCTTTTTATCTGTTTTGAGAATGAGACAGAATGAACCACTACAGTTCACTCTGCCCCTGACTATGTTTCTATCCTTCCTGTTCCCACAACAAGGGACATTGGAGGTTCAATGATGATTTGAGTTGGATGAGACCTAATACAGCCATAACTCATCATTTACCAGATGAGGAAAAGGAGTACACAGGAGGTTAAGTGATGCTCTAATAATTATGTGTTGAATTAGAAGCACAGCAAAGACTACGTCAAGTTACTGGAATTTTAATCATATGTCCTTTCCATTTCAACATGCTGTCTTTCTGCTTCTATGCTTCTTAGGACTTTTTTCCAACAGCTGCTTAAGCTTTGGAAGAGAGCTACCATTTCATTTAGAGAATAGATCATAGAGATCAGGATGTGTGTCAAGACCATCTCTAAAACCTTATTCCCTTCCCTACACTATCGACCCGTTACCTATCTAACTTCATATTTTATTCATTCAGAAAAGTTTCCTGGGTGATTAATATATAGAAAATTCTATACAAGATATTTTTGGGGATGCAAAATTGTAAAACACTGTTTTCTGGATTCAATTCAAATTATTGGGGGTGATAATATTCAAATGCCTACAATAAAAATCAAGATGTGATAATTGTCTTAAAAATATAATCATTAATGCTCTAATTAACTATTACAATGAAGTAAACCATGATTATTTCCACAAAACCATGGAAATCATATAACATTTACAGAAATCAAACAAAGCGAACTTTGTCTAGAGCCTTGCTACTCAATGTATGTTCCCCCAGAGCAGCAGCATCAACTTCATCTGAGAGGTGGCTAGAAATGCAGACTCTCAAGCTGCACCTCCAGACCTACAGAACCATAATCTATTTTCCAATAAGATCTTTAGGAGGTTTGTATCCACATTAACATTTGAGAAATCTGAGATCCTGCAGCAGAGGGCAGCAGATTGATGTGTTTATCAAGGCACTTGGATCAGACAGAACTGGATTAAAATGGAGGAACTTGCCCAATGTATTTAAATGATTGGCTCGTACAATGAGCGTGGTATTAGTGCCTGTCTCCTAGGGTGCAAGAAAATACGTAGTATGTGGCACTTAGATGGGCACTGGGAATGGAGAGGTGAGCATGAGAAGGAAGGGCATCACAAAAACCAGTCCACAGCAATGTTGCAACTGAGGAGATGGAGGGGTTAGTGTGGAGTTTATTGTTAGCCAGGCGGTTGCCTGGAGTGATAATGTCATTAGCAAAAATAGGGAAACTGAGAGAAAAGAGGTTTCATAAAGTAGGTGATGATGATGATGATGATGGTAGCACTTCTAATTAACCTATATATTTTGACCCTTGAGTTTCACTTCAACTTCTCAATCTTGACTCCAGAGAATATGCAAAATAGAACACATTGGAAGTAGAGGTGAATTTTTTCTCTCAATTCCATCCTTCTGCTGCACTCCCTCAGGGCCCTTGAATATTTCTCCAAAATAGATACAGAGCAGTCCTTTAACTCCACTGTGAAAAGGTTCCCTAAATGCAGCTCCGTTTTTCATACCACATAGCATTTTGCTTTATGCACATAGTCATATAATGTAAAGGGTAATTCAGGGTTGATAAATTAGCAGCCAGGAAAGAGGCCTACAAGGAGCTTCAGTAAGCCATTTAGCATTTGGTGAATTCTGTAAAGCTTTGGTCTCTTCCCACACCCAAAGGTAGTAAATATCCCTCTCCAGGTGGTACTTGCAGAGAGTGTCTCTGCATTTTGGTGCTCAGTGAAGTGCAATCCTGTGAGCAACAGTCATTTTATGATCTTGATTAGAACTTTGAAGCTGTACTTCTGAGGGACCTTTCAGTTCAGTGGGGAAACTATGGCCCGGGAGGGATGTCTCATGACTTCCCAGGGCAATCTCTTTAGGCTGGGTGATGTACAGTAGTCCCCCACAATTCATCCTTGGTTTCACTTGGTGCAGTTTTAGTTATCTACAGTCAGCTGCGATCAGAAAATATTAAATGGGAAAATGCCCGAAATAAATAATTCATAAGTTTAAAATTGTGTGTCACGCTGAGTAGTATGATAAAATTCTATAAGTTCTCACTCCATCCCGCCTGGGATATGACTCATCCCTTTGTTCAGTGCATCCATGCTGTATGTGCTACCCGCCCATGGGTTACTCAGTAGCCATCTCTGTTGTCAGATGACTGTGGAGGTATCATAGTGCTTGTGTTAAAATAATTCTTACTTTACTAAACAATAGCTCCAAAGTGCAAGAGTCTGACGCTGGCAATTCAGGTTTGCCAAAGTCATAGCTGGATAATCCAGGATGACCCGAAGCACATGATCTTCCTTCTGATGTATGGTTATAAGGTCAATAGTAGCCTAATGTTACATCATATTGCTAACGTCATTTATCTCACTTTATCTCATCACATAAGCATTTTATCAACTCACATCACACAAGAAAAAGGGTGAATGCAATACAATAAGTTATTTTGAGAGGAACAGAGACCACATTCACATTATTTTTATTAGAATGCATTAATATAATTGTTGTATTTTATTATCACTGTTAATCTTTCTCTGTGCCTAATTTATAAGTTAAACTTTATCATAGGTATGTATGTACAGGAAAAAGCACAGTGTATATAAGTTTCATTGCTATTTATAATTTTAGGCATCTACTGGGGGTCTTGAAACATATCCCCTGTGGATAAGGGGGAACCGCTGTATTTCCTTTCTTACTTCCTTCTGTCATCCCTCTTTTCCCACTTTTTTATCTGTCACTATATATGTCTCTGTTTTTCTCTTTTTATGATTTTACTGCTTCAATAAATAGAACTGTAAAATCAAATTAAGTCAGACTTAAATGATTTACATGCAGTGAGAGGAGTTTGCTCTCTCCATGACTGAGATGTGGTAGCCTAACTATGACCCTATATAATACCTCTCAGGTTTAGGAACCAATATCCCTACCCAATGTTAGCTTGATAAAATGTATATCTATACACAAACATATACACATATATACACACACATATATGTATGAATATATATGTGTATATTTATTCGTATACATATGTATATGTGTATTTATATACATATATGAATATATATGTATATAAAAGAATATGTGTATTATAATATATCTCTCCCCAAAAAAGAAAGATAATAAATCTGGTATAAACATTGTCTCAGGTAAAGGATGAGCTGATGAAGGTTATATGCTTTCAAGAGGACCTGGGTATTATAATTTTTAAGTTTCTCTAACTCTCAATAATTTACTACTCTACGAAAGTTGATTCATTAAATTTAGCAGCTTCAAGCTGGTAAGTTAAGGATAAATAGAAGGTAGGTAAGCTTTTTTAACCTGGAAAACTGTATGCGTGAGCTCTGAATTCAGCATCTTCATTCCTTTGGGAGAAATTCCTCTTCCATCAGGCCTTGCTGTGGGCCAGAGCTGTATAGAAGGAAGTAGTTGCAGTGAGGCTAAGAGATTATTTACAAATAAAATCTACTTGCCTTGTAGGCCTTATCCTAATGGACTCTTTATTGAGCTTATTATCTTGTTGATAACACACAAAAATCACTTGGGTACCAGTTTCCTCTTGTTATGGGAAAACGGTGATCTACTGAGGATACTACACTAGACAGCAGCCAACCTGGCTGTATTTCTATCTGCAATAAGTTGTTGACCACGAGCGGCTTACACTGTCTTTGCCTCTACTTTACCACTCTGCAAATAGAATTACTTCAAACCCTTGGCATTTGAATAGAAATCTAGTTTCAAATCACTTTCATATCCATGTTTTTTATTAGAATTTAAGAATTACTCTTAAACAATGTGGGGTTTGGAGCACCGCCAACTCACATGCAGTTTGAAATTCTCATATAACTTTTGATTCCTAATCAAATAATAATAATTATTATAATTATAATAATAATAATAACCTACTGTTGACCAGAATCCTTACTAATAACATAAACAGTCAATTAACATATTTTGTATGTCATATATATATATATAGAGAGAGAGAGAGATCTCCATATATATATATATATATATATATATATATATATATATATATGAATACACACACACACACATACATGAATTATATACTGTATCTTTACAATAAAGTAAGCTAGGAGATAAAACATTACTAAGAAAATCATAAGGAAGAGAAAATATATTTACAGTATTTATTGAAAAAAAATCTGATTATTAGAGTACCCATGCATTTCAAATCCACGTTCTTCAAAGGTCAACTGTAGATTTTTTTCTTTTTTAAATCATTTTGCTGAAGAGAAACTCCAATAGATAATAAGTAATTGCTTAAGGTTATACCACAATAAATAATGAAGCATGTCCTCAAACTCATAGTTTTCGAACTTGTTAAAAGATATATTTTTTTAAAAGGTAAAATTATGTCTCTCATACAAAATGAATGCATTACTTATCTCATTAAGGAGACCAGTAAGATGTTAAAACTGGTTCAAAAGAAAATTCTGTTTTACATGTTATGGTCAGAACTGTAATGTCTGAAGTAAATTTACAAGTAAAGTTTTAAATTTCAAATTTGCAAAAAGCTATTCCAAATCCATAGGGTTATGATCCATTGCATTCCATGAGTATAATCTTCATTTCAAAACAACAACAACAACAATATTTTCTGCAACATGCAAAGTAATTACAAGACAATAAAAAACAGAGATAACACTCATGGCTGAGCATTTTACAAAATTTTTTTAAAAATGTTTTTGAAGATGAAAATTCTTGTAGTGTTCTCTATACCCTAAAGAAACAACATAATCTTCTTCCTCATTCTGACCCCAAAACTGATTATCTCTGATATATATTAGATATATATTGATAGTGTATAGTTGCTAGCATTCAGGACTGGATACTAAAACTTAGATACTAGGTCATAATGATATCGGTAGTACTAAAAATAATAATAATAACCAGCTTTTGTTGACCATCTACTATGTGTCAATTGCCAATAGTATTTACTAATAAACATTTGTGTTTTTCTTATTTAATCATCAAAGCAATCTTATGACATATGGGCTACTATTATAACCATTTTTTCAGATAAGAAAACACTCATGGATATAGTAATTAACTTGTTTAAAACCATCAAGCTAATATTCAGTGCAATAAGATCCTAGGTTTTAATTTTATTGTAGAACTTAAATGAATGAGTTCATGGATAAACTACTTAACTGCTCTGTACTTGAACTGGCCATATAAAAATGGGGTAATAACATAAACATATTTATTAATGCCACAAGGGATTCAAGAACTTTAGGAAGCAAACAAATTATATCAGCATAAGGATTATCACTAAGAGTTGTCTGGGAAGTCTCAATATGAAGCAAATGGTTTTCATCAATGTTCCTTATTAGACTCCTACTGAAAGACTGTTCTGGAAAAGAGTGGGACTATAGGTCCCTGTTTAGAGCTGGAAGAGCACTCTTTTCATTAAATTTAGTTTTTAGAACTAGATAGAGGTAACACTTTTTTAAAAAGTTTATTGGGGCAACATTAATTAATACAATTATATAATTTTCAGGTGTACATTATCATTTGACATCTGTATATTCTATTGTGTGTTTACCACCCAAAGTTCAGTTTTCTTCAGCTATCATATATTTGATCCCCTTTATCCACTTTATCCTCCCTCTACCCTCCTATATTTGACTTCCTTTACCCCATCTACCTCCCCACTTCTTCCCAACCCCACTACTAACGACCACTCCATAGTCCTCTGGTAACCACTAGTCTATAGTCCATGTCCGTGAGTCTCTGTTAGTTTGTTCTACTCATTTGTTGCTTTTAGGTTTATATCCCACATATAAGTGTATCATGTGATTTTCAACGTTTTCTATCTGGTTTATTTCACTTAGCATGATTATCTCGAAGTCCATTCGTGTTGTCGCAAATGGCAATGTTTCATCTCTTCTATGGCTGAGTAATATTCCACTGTATATATGTACCAAGCTTCTTTAGCCAATCATCTATTGTAGGACACTGGTTATTTCCATGTCCTGACAAGTGTGACTAATGCTGCTATAAACAATGGTGTGCAGATATCTTTTCAGATATGGGTTTTCAAGTCTTTGGGGTAAATACACAGCAGAAGAATTATATGGTAGGTCAATTCTTAGTTTTTTTGAGGAACCTCCATACTGGCTGTACCAATTTGCAGTCCCACCAGCAGTGTGAGGGTTCCTTTTTCTTTATATTCTCTCCAACATTTGTTATTACATGTCCTGTTGATTATAGCTATTCTAACAGGTGTAAAATGGTATTTCATTATGGTTTTGATTTGCATTTCCCTAATAACTAGAGATGTTGAAAAACTTTTCACATAATTGTTGGTCATTCATATGACCTGTAGGGAGAAGTGTCTGTTCAGATAGAGGTAACACTTCTGCTAAATGACTTACAAGATTTATTTAACCTATCTGAGCCTCAGTTTCCTCATCTTAAAATAGATAATTGGCCTCAAAAGGCATCCTGTGAGAAATAAATTAATGCGGATCGAGCACTTAATATTGTACTTGACACATGGAGGCATTTAATAGATGAAAGCTTCTTCTTATTATCATCACCATCATCATCATCATCATCATTGATACCCTGCATTCAAATTCAACAATCTTCTTTAATGTTGTTGCATTTTAAAATAATGACTGTGTCTGAAAATGAATCAAAGTATAAATAGTTTGTTTATAAACCTTCCAGCCCTATACCTTCTTTGAGGATTCTCTTACATGCCCTCAGGAAGCTGTACCTTTTCAGTTCCTTTGCATTTGTGTATAAGACAGGCCACTTATTTGCCTTCTATCAGAAAGTAGAAAGGGCTGAAGTGTAGTTTAATGGAAACTGCAGAAAGGGTAATTCTTAGCCTTTTGTTGCAATCTGCAACCTGAGACAACTGTTTCCTTGATTTGGAAAAGATGACCTTAATTGCTTAAATCAAATCTCTCACTTCCTAAAGTCTACCATTCTTTCATAAGGCATTATTAATTTAATCTAATTCCATCCTTTGTTCTATTTGATTCAGTTTTGTTATTGAACTATGGGGGACACAGAAACGGCAATATAAAGTCCCTCTCCTCCGGGAACTTACTGTCTAGTTGAGAAGCCAAGCATTCACAAGGACACCATTCATACTAGATTTAGAAGGTTAACATTAGATATAAAATCCAGAGCTCACAAACCAGTGGCCAGTAAGCCTACTTGGCCCACAAATATGTGTATGTAATTTGAACTCTGTTGCAGCTTTCCTGAGTTTAAAAAAAGAAATCAATATTTTTCTAAATTAGAATAAAAACAAAGCTCATAAGAAATTCGGGATTTCTGGTGTCTCCCTTACATGACTTTGGTATCCTACCTGGCATCTATCAGCTGCATGTGGGCAGTGGTTGCTCCTTCTAAAGGAATCTTAGGCTCTCTCACTCACCATAGCCTGTTTAAGTTATTGATTTATTATAACTATCTGGTCCCTGTGTATATCAGATCCAGTGACCCCTAAAGTTGTGACCCCTGACTACAGTATAATGTATCTAGGGGAAGAGATAGGTTCAATTTAATAGGATGTTGAAGCTGGGAATATAGCAAACTAAAATTTGAGCATCATGTTTTACCTGCTTCCCATATATTTTCTCAATTCTTGCAACAACTGTCTTTAATAGATAGAACTATAACTCTTTCAACTTTGAGGAAAATGAGGTTCAGAGATTATTTAGAAGTTGTCTAACTGGCAGAGCTAAGATGTAATTCCAATACAGCAAAAAGAAAATAACTAAAGATTTTGTTTTTCAACTGATATACTTGCTTTATACTTTATATTAAACAATACAGAAAAAGCTATTCTGTGGTAATAAACAAACCCTATATGCCAATGGCTCCAGAGCACCTCTCCTACAAGACGTGACTGGTGATCTCAGCAGATTCCATCTAGGTGTTTCACCTTGAAACAAAAGGTTCCCATAATCACTGTTAAAAAGATAAGCGAGAGCTCAAAGGTCCTCTAGGGGTTTTCACTGTCTCAGTCTAGGCATGTCGCTTCTGCTCATAGTTCATTGTTCAAAATTAATGGAACAACCCTGCCAAAACAGGAAGAGGCTGACCAGTCTTTCCTGTGCCAAAAAAGGAAAAGAGGCTGCATATAAATGAGCACTAGTGAGGTTGTATGAATGAGCACTACCATGATCGGCTTGGGCAAGTTGTACAAGCCCCGTCCAATTTTTCTGATTGGTAAAGGAGAACCATACCTTTCTCAAGATTTTAGTGACAGTTTGAGATGATGTTCATCAATGTTTGGGATAATGACTTTAAGTGATAAAGTCATCTGTTTGATTTGCTATAGCTAATAAAGACAGCACGGAATCAATGTTTTTCTATACCAAATCAGACCATTGAGTTGTACAGCCTCAGTTCCACTACTGATGATTTTGTAACTGTGGCCAAGTATTTGAGGTTTCATCTGAAAGCTAAGAGGGTTGAACAGCATAAAGTCTGGGTTCCCTCTATTCCCAAGAGTCGTTATCTACCAACAGTTTCCTTCAAAACAATTATAAACACTGTCAGCCATCCCTAGCACAGTTCTTTGAGCCAGAAGTCACTCCATTATGAGAATTCTAGAGAAATGTTTTCTCATTTGATTACAACATGCAGGGTGTTGTAAATAAATGTTAGGGTAAATGAATGACCTCTTATATTAGACTACTCAGACTGCCCAAACAAAATACCACAGATTGAGTGGCAAAACTCACAACAGATGATTTTCTCAGTTCTGGAGGCTAGAAGTCCAAGATCAAGGTGCTCTCAGAGTTTTCTGGTGAGAACTCTTTTTCTAGCTTGCAGATAGCCACCTTCTGTCTGTGTCCTCACATGGCCTTTCCTGTGTGAATGCATGCCTGGTGTCTCTTCCTCTTTTTATAAGGATACTAGTCCTGTTGGTTTAGGACTTAACTCTTCTGATGTCAGTTAGCCTTTATTACCTCTTTATAGGCTCTATCTTCAAATACAGTCACATTAGGGATTAGAGCTTCAACATATGAATGGGGGGGCGGCACTATTCAGCCTATAACACAATCATAAGACATGATAGCTGCAAATATGGCCTTAAATCTGGGCCTTAACAAAAAAAATCCCTGAAAGAAATCTTTGTTCTTTTTTTAATTTAAAAAAATGTTCTAAAATTACAGTTGACATACAATATTATATTAGTTTCAGGTGTACAACATAGTGATTAGACATTTATATAACTTAAGTAGTGACTGCCCCCTTAAGTCTAGTACTCATTCGACACTATATAATAGTTATAGTATGCTGTGCTTTACATCCCCATGACTGTTTTTATAACTGGCAATTTGTACATGTTAATCCCAGCTCCTTATGCACCCTTCCCCTGAACCAGGATTCTTTTTTTCCCTAAAGGACACCATGATTTTCAGTGAAAAGAATTCTATCCTGGGAGTAATTTATTTTCAAATTCTTATCGCTGCTCTTGGTCTTGCTTATTATCTGTAAAATTAAGGCAGCAACTAAGCAATGTATAGGTTTTATCTCTGATCTATTCCAAAAGATTAATGATGAAAACAAAAGAACTGAGATTACATCTGGGATCAGAGGGAAAGTATGGTATGATTAATTAGAGATGCCTTCTGTAGGCACAGAAAGTGACAAAGATGATATAAACAAACGTTGTGTATTTAAAAATTTTGCACTAGATAAACTTTAAGAAAACTCCCAATTCTAACATTTTATCATTCTACGGATAAATATGATCCCTCTTAGATAAAAGTTCCCTTAGACCCAGAAAATCAAGAGTAAATAATATTTGGTTGATTTTCAAGTCAAGACATAAAAGCAAACTAGAAATAAGTCATGTGATTCTGTTGTCCAAGAGGAGGCACTTGTCAGGCTGTGCAGGAGACACACAGGTAGTGTAAAGAAAGGGCTTAGGGCCTGAGTAGAGAACCTGCAGTGCGTGTTCACCAAAAGGGGGCAGTCGAGGCCAGGCTCAGCAAAGCGGGTCAGAAGAACTGAGCTGAACCCACAGCTGCGGCTCTCTGTTGTGTCTGCCAGTTACCAGGTGAGTGCAGGAGGGGGAAGCCTGATGCTTAAATGATAGGGCAGGAGCGTTTCTAGCCAAGGTGCTTTTGTACCATGTGGCGAGAAAACTGTGGCTTTTCATTTGCTTTTAAATTGTTCTCCACACCATCTCGAGCTTGCTGACCTAGACCAGCGTTTTCACCCTAAGCAAGAACAGTAAATTGCATGTCTCTTGCTGACCTGGGAGGGCTGGAGCAGAGCACCTGGCTATTTTCATGCAACCTCCTGCCAGTGTTTATTTCTGCCTCTTGGTGGAAGGCTTGTTAGGGAGGACAATTAACTCATCACTACTATTAGCGGAACATAATGACTGCCAGGTTTTTCTGGGAAATGGCAAACCTCTCACTGCCCTTCCCAGAAAGGACTTCCTCTTGCCAGGAGGCTGTTTAATCAGAACCACAATCTTGAATAAGGGGAAGGTAGTTGTATTAAGCAGTGTCTCTCCTGCAGGGAATCCAGTGATTACAGAGGAAAAACACAGAGCAAAGCCTGCCTGTGTCTCCCTGAGATGCAGAGGCTGACTCTTCCCATAGTGTGGGAACAGGCTGCCTTCTCACTTTGCATGAGGACCTGTGATGCCAGGCTTGATCCTATTGTCCCTCCTCACAGTGGTTAGATAATCAGCCTGCATTACGTAATTGTGCTTGTATACACTTCTTTAAAATGAGCCTGTATTTATCCTAGACATACATATTAACATTTTCCTCTTCCCTCACACTTCTCTTGCCAAGGCTACTTCAATCACCTTCTAGCTGATTTCTCTTTTTCAATTCTTACCTTTTCAATCCATTCACCACAAAAATATCCAGAGTGACGTTTTAATAGCATGTTTGTCAAATCAAGATAACCAGATCTCTTAGAAATTTTCAGTGATTTCCCATTGCGTTTACAATAAATTCTCGACTTCTCACCATGAACTACTATGCCCTAGTTGACATGAGACCTGTCCACTCTTCAACCCCACCTTATGACCCTGTCCCCCATTCTCATTTTGCTCCAATGCTCCATGTAAATCCTGAAATGGGAAAATGTCTTCAGTTTTCAGTGCCTTTTCACATCTCCTTCGTTTTATATGGACTGTTCTTTCCTCCTCCTTACTTAAATTCTATCCATTTTCAAATCTCAACTTCGATACCTCTTTCTCATAAATGTCATTTCTTGTCTTCGTAAAGGTTGTATTAGACAGCTAGGGCTGCCACAGCAAAATACCACAGACTGGTTCCTTCAGTAATAGACATTTCTTTTCCTACACTTCTGTAGTACAGGTGTTCAAGGTCAAGGTGCTGACAGGGTTGGTTTTTCTCAAGGTTTCTTCCTTAGCCTGCAGGTGGTCGTCTTCTCACAGAGTCTTCACATGGCCTTTTCTCTGTGCACATGCATCTCCGATGTCTCATCTTCTTCTCGGAAGGACACTGGTTATAATGGATTAGACTCTCACCCCATCACCTCATTTCACTTTACATCTTTAAAGGTCTTGTCTCCAAATTCAGTCACATTTGGTGTTAGAGCTTCAACATATAAGTTTTTGGGGGACACAATTTGGTTTCTAACAGAGGTTTTACCTCATCTGCATTCCCTATGATGCTATGGTACAGAATCCAGATCTTTCATTTCACAGGTTTTCTTCCTATTCTTAATTTTTAAAATTATTTTAAAGCATATATTTAGTTGTTTGATTATTATAAATTCTATTAAATTGGTAAACTTTTTCACCACTCAATCTCCAGCACCTGGAACAGTGCCTAGCACATAACTGGCAATCAAATACTTACGGGGTTGCAGAATAATTTGACTATTCACTCAGTGGGCAGGGACTCAGGTTGTTTACCACCTAATCATCAAGACCAGAGCTGTGCTTACAGGTAAGAATGTCACCTGTATTATTTGAATGAAAGGGAGATCTATACCTCAAGCAGAGGGATAGGAAATAGGCACAAACCATTTCTAACATAAAGTATTGATCAGAGTGTAGTCAAGAGACAAAAATGCACATGTAATTCGAAAGGGAACTTTTGCTATAAAGAAATATTAATTATTAACTAGGGATTAATAAGAGGGGTAAAGAAAACTCTAAAGAATGCAGGAATAGCAGAAGGAGGAATGTTTCCAGGGCCCAGCTCAAGCATTACAAAGCCAGGGTGAAGAAGAGTGGACTTGGAGCTGACAGGAAATACTTTGATGAAAATAATACTTATTTCTCAAGAACACAGACCTGGATACAGGACTATCTGGGGACAATTTAGATATAGGAGCATAGATTTTTAATTTCTAAATTTGGATTTAATTTTTTGAATGAGCACGATACTTTCATAATTACATCTCTCTATAGGATGAATATATATGATATATGGTATAGATTTTAAATAAAGACCAAATTCAAAGTAACCTAATTGGGTCTTTTTTTTCCCCATTAAAAAGTATTTAAGATAGGTCTTGTATTAGTTAATTCAGTGGCTGAACAAATTTATCAAAGATTCGGGTTTTTAATATCTTTCTACGGCATGTAAACTTGTTTCCCTAAAAAATTGTTTCCCTGATGAATACATGTTGCTCACAGTTTTTTAAAATGGTCATATCAATTGACAACTTTTAACAGAAGTAAGTGGCTTCTTTTTTTCATGTGTTTCTTTTTAAGAACAATAAAACCATTTTTTTCCCCAGAAGCTTCTCCAACAGACCTGTCCTCATGGTCTTCTTTGCCAGAACCAATCACAAAGCTACATTTAAACCAATAACTACCAAGAGTGATGGGACAGCCACATTGACTTAGACTCATTGTGATTCAGTTTCTATGGTAGATGAATTTAGCATTGACTAAACCACACACAGGGGTTATTTTAGGAATATAAAAATAAGGGAAGGACTGTTAAATAGGGAACCAATAATATCTCTGCAGTAAAAAAAAAAAAATGATTTAAACATGGAATAGAATTTGATGAGAGTAATTGTACCTAAAAGGAACAGTTTGTGAGAAGGCACAGGTATTGTAATATATCAGGCTTAATTAGAGTATTTCAAATCATGCCATTTAACTGGAGTATAGGTTGTGATAGAGAAAAATGAAGCAGAAGACAGGAAATGTCAGTTGGAATTTGTTTATAGTGTTTTCGATGCCAAGCAATTGTTTTGGATGAATTTGAAAACTGAAAAATAGGTATCCAGTATGATAAGTATTTTTCATGTTAAGAGTTTGATTTCTAAATTCATGAGAACCTTAAAAACAGATATAATATCTTCTACTAAAATTGTAGAACCTTATAAAGGTCTGTATAGAAATAAATAATAAGATAAAAATATCAAAAAAGAGGAAAAAATTTTAATTATCAAGAAAAAACTAATTATCATTTCACAATATTATAAAATGTGATTCCAGCCCATTATAAAAAGGTTTTAACCAATAAATTGTTATTTGATGAATATACAGTATAGTTTTTCTAAAACTGTACTCCCTAGAATTTTAGCTCCTCTATATATTTTTAGATTAATGGTATAGTGATTTGAATTGTGCCCACCCTCCACCCTCAATCAGAGAATGTGAGTGTGGCCTTATTTGGAAAAAAAAAACAGTCTGCAGATATAATTAAGGATCTGGGGATGAAATTATGCTGGCCTAAAATCCAAGTGTCCTTATAGGAGAAAGGTAGAAGGTGATTTGGGACATGGAGTCACAGTCAGGGGAGAAGGCCATGTGAGGATACAGGCAGAGATTAAAGTGATGTATCTATAAACTACAAAATGCCAAGGTTTGCACGTAGCCGCCTGAAGCTAGAGAAGCAGCCCAGGATGAATTCTCCCTCAAACCTTCCAGAGAAGCCAACCTTGCTGACACCTTGATTTTAGACTTCTAACCTCCAGAACTGAAGAGAATACATTTCAGTTGTTTCAAGCTACTCAATGTTTGGTCATTTGTTAAGGCAGCTGTAGAAAACTAATACAAATGTTTCATAATCAAACAAATATATGAAAATATATACTCTGAGAATCACCATCAAATCTGATCAACATATTAGTAACTGGTAAATCCTGAAGTAGTTTCTTAATATTTTGGGAATAACTGATAATTTTAAAGTCTGAGAATAACTATAAATACTTTATCTGGACAAGTACATACATCCAATGCATTCATAGTTTTCTATGTAATTATGAGGTTAGGAGCATACTAAGACCAACCAAAACCAAATTAAGAGAATCTATCTAAAAATCCCTCTTGTTCTCACCTTCAATGATACATAGTCTGAAATCAGAGAGGAAGGTGGTGTTTATATAGACATAAAGGGGAAGGATTGGAGACTTGGCATTTGGCACTAAGGAAACAGAAATATTGAGTTATAATATATAAAAAGCAGTATTTGGAAAACTTCAAGTCATTGCTAAATGCTGTGGACTTTGTCTTCTAGTTACTAGAGACCCATCAAAACTTTTATCGAGAGGAACCACAATAGGTACCTCGGATGTGAATGAACAATAGCAATTACATTTTAGAAAATTCAATTTGGCACTGTGAACAGGATATATTCTCTTTTGCAACAAAATCATAATGCATGAACAATTTGTTCTACGCTGGGACATATATTCCAGTAGCATTCCAGCATCGAAGATGTCCAGGGAGCATACTTGTGGACATATGGAGCACTATGAATTGCAGTCTTTCTGTGCAGCTCCAAATATGCTGTTATATAGTTTCCAATTGTTTCTTTCAGATCAGAGTTAGTTTCTCCCATATGTGCCACTGCATATAACAACAACCTAACGAACAGGCCTCTGCAGCAGACATTATTTGATTTAAAAAAAAAAATGGAATTCTTTTTTTTTTTTAAAAAAAAAAGGCCAGCCTTCCTCCTTCTCTCTCTCTCTCTCTCTCTCTCTCTCTCTCTCTCTCTCTCTCTCTCTCTCTCTCTCTCTCTCTCTCTCTCTCTCTCTCTCTCTCTCTCTGATTGGTTCTGGCAAAGAACAGTCCTCAATTCTCTGGGGTTTTTTCTCCTCTTTACAAAATTAAAATGTGACATAGCTAAGATCCCCTATAGAGAGAGAAAAAAAAATATGAGAGTGCATTTGGCCTAAGAAAGCAGATACCATGGAAAATTCCAGCAGACTCTGTAGTTTGAAGGAGATAATGTATCAGAAAAAGCATGAATTTTAGAGAGAGAGGATTTGGGCTCTGAAAGTAATTTACTGTGCAATCTTGGCCAAGTGCTTTATTATAACTGGGCATCACTTTTTCTATCTTTAAAATGGACAGACTACCCACCTCACAGGGACGCTTTAAGAATTAAATGATATAATGCAAATTATTCCCTTGGCGTAGATTAGTTGCTCAGAAAATACTGTCCTTTTCATCTGTTTAGAGAATGGAAAAAGGAAAGAGAATTAGAAAAGGACACATTAAAGGCAAGCCTTTCTACATTTGACCTGTCTTTATATAGATTCCCATATCCCTGTGCTAGGTGATTCACATCTTTTCAAGGCCCATGTGTCTTTACTAATCACAGTTACACCAAACTGGAAGCCAGCAGAGGAGAACCGAAGTCCCTAAGGTCACTAGTTTGCAATAAAAGATTAAGCAAGTCATTTTCTGTAACTGAACTGTGCTTTTCTTACCTACAAAGGGGCAAAATAGCTACCTTGGGTTTTATGTCTTTTGATGTGTTTCAAGGCACTGGCACAACATGTGTTGTCTAGAAATTTTTAACAGGGAAGGCTATCAATTTAAGCCTGAAGAAATTGAGCTTGCTACCTCTAGAAGCACAAATGCTGTCATCATCAGAGCTGGAGCTAACTCAATAATGTATTGGCAGAATAGAGGAAGCCCAGTTATATGGGGACATGTGTATTGCTTGGTGGTATTGATCACAGAGGATTCTGTGATGGGCAAAACAGTCACATGTATCACAAATCTTTGCCCCAGATTTTGTTTCAATTGTTATCTAATTGTCCAACCTTGGGCAAGTCTCTACCACTTTGAGCTTGGGTTTTCTCGTAGGTGAAAAAGCAAGCTTTAATACTAATTTTGTAAGGCTTAAGTAAGGCTAGATGAAAAGATAGTTAATGCAGAGCATGGCACATGAGTCAGTTTGCAATCTTTTATTTGTATTTTAGAACTTGTGACACGTTTCTGAAAAGTCAGATAGCAGACTCATAGAGAAACTGAATTTTCCATTTGAGCGGGCGCTGTGCACTAGATGCCGACCTCAGCATGCAGAATGGGAGCAACATCTGACCTGTTCACCCTTCCCCTACTGCTTCCTATTCCAGGTCCATAGTCCACTACTCAGAGATCACTGGTCAGTTCAAGTTCCTCCTGTGGCATAGAGATGGCTAGGTCCAGAAAAGGGAATTTTATTTTATGAGCATTACAATCATAAGAAAAGTTGTTTCCATATCAAACTAAAATCTGCTAGCTAACTTATCTGAGTATCTTCTATGTCTGCCATCTGGGTCGATATGGAACAAGCTTCATTTCCTCTGTATCAGCCTTTAATTACTTAAGGTTGTCTTGCAAGTCTCCTTGATTATTCTACACCAACAGAATATCCAACTTGTTCAAATATTGTTTACATTTCAAAATATTTCACTCTTCTTATCACTTGGGTTATGTTCTTTTCGATATGCTTTCATTCAATTAGATGACTTTAAAACCAGGTTCCAAGAATTGATACCAATATCTCAGACAGATTCTTGCTAGTTTAAAAACATTGCGATCACAGGCCCTATCATGCTGACACTATATTTTCATTGTGAGCTCAGGCTTGATACTTAGATGTAACTAGAGTATGGTCTTTATTACTCAAACCACGGTAGTGTTTCCTCAAAGCAACTGAAAATCTTCAGAAATGTTGTAGACCTTTTCTGAGTCTGCATAATTATATTTTTTAAATGCTTTCAATTTCCCACGACAAGGTTGGAGTGTCTAAAGATGGCAAAGTGAAGGAGATAAATAGATTATCGATCAGATGGGCTTGTAATTCCTTACCGAATTGGATTTAGTTTCTTCATTGAGATCAGGTCAATGCCATAAATCTCCTAGAAAATCAATGCAACAGAGAGTGCTAAGAGTGAAGCTTGAAGACATTTTTCTGGCTGCTTCAGGGCTGGGAGCCTAGTACCTACTCCAGAAATAGAGAAGAAAAAGAAGGATTGGAAAATGGTTATCCTAAGGAGTCACATACTGGGTATGTGAGTGAAATGCTTGAGTAGAGTCAAGCCAGACTCTTGGCTTGAAGACAGTCATATATGTGAGCTTGAGCAAAACACTTTACTTTATCCTACATGTTACAATAACAAAGTCAGACCATACAAAGAATCCTTTGTACCTTTTTCCCCATCTGTGTGGGAAAGAGCAGGACAACTACTAAAACAAACAACTCCAAAATTTCGTGACTTGATATGATGAAAGTATAGTTCTCATTCTCACAAATATTTAAATATGGGTTCTGCATGAGATATCACAGCTCCAAGCAGTCTCTTGGGAATTCAGGGGCATTATCTCTTCACATCTTGCAAGTCTGCTATCACAGAGAGCCTTGTCGTGTATTGCTTCCAACCCACCTTGACTAGCACAGATACCTACAGATGGTCTGATAAAAATAGGACATGAAAGGGTGTGTAGGAAGGATTGTAAAGGCCCTTGGAAATGCTTCCTGGCTTCTTCAGTGAGCCCATCTATTACCATGTTTATAAAGAACTAGAAAACTTTAAAAAGATGATACTGGTATATAAACAAGTTCACTTGTTTTGTCTGAAACTCCAACCCAGTCTCCAATGAAACCTATTCAAAAAGCCTTATAAAATTAGGCCACCAGAAGGAAAAGTTGAAATTTAGAGAGAAAAATGGTAGTGAGGGTGTATGAACAGATGCACTGCAGATAATTGCATTTTAAAATTGTCTTTTTGGTAATTCCTTGTTGAGATGCTCCATTTGTTTTACCATATTTATCCACTTTATTTATTTTGCATGGGAAAAAATGCATAACTGTTTAAAGACTTTGGCAAACTTGTCCTTCTGAGCCTGACATAGTCACGAAAAGCATTGGAAGAGGACACAAAAATGAATTGAACTTGAGACTGAGAAAGTGAGAAGAAAATAAAGGATCGAGGTAGAGAAGAATGGAGACAGTCTGAGTAACATCCAAATTGGTGACCACATAACTTCTCAGGATATCACAAAGTGTACTATCTAGAGTCTATAATTTTTACAATGACACTACCTACTTTCAAAAGCATACATCAACATTCCTGTTGATTAACACAATGCAAGTTCATTTCTTACTCACATCATGGTCCAATATGAGTGTTCCTGGCCAGTGGGACTATATTAGTTTCTTATTGCTGCAAATTACCACAAATGTGGTATCTTAACAACATAAGTGTGTTAATTTACAGTTCTGGAGGTCAAAAGTCTAAAAGGGGTCAACAGGGCTGCATTCCTACTGGGGGCTCTAGGGGAGTATCTGTTTCTTTGACATTGCTATTCTCCAGAGGCTGTCTGCCTGCCTCGTCTCTTGGACCTGCTTCATTCTCATTCTAATCTGTTTCTGTCGTTATCGCTCTTTCTCATACTCTGGCTTGCTCTCTTCTGTAAGGACCCTTGGGATTACGCTGGGTTCACTCAGATAATCCACGATCATCTCTCCATCTCAGGATCCTTAATCTAATCACACTTGTGACATTCCTTTGCTATGGAGGGTAACATACTCACACACTCCAAGGATTAGAACATGATGTTTTTGAGGAGAGAGGGAAGCAATGCCATTATTCTGCCTACCACAGGGATCATGGGTAAGGAAGAATTTGCCAACTTTACTAGCAGTTTTCTAAGGTAGCCCTGGGTATCAACCTCCATCTGGCGAATGGAGAAAAAAAATCCTGGGAGGATTTTTATGCCACTGGACTGAGAAAAACATACAATATGTGAACTCACTCTTGTTTTATTCTCTTCAAGTTGCATGCTTTGCCCATAGACTTAGAGAGAGAGAAATGGTGGTGTTGCCTAAGAAAAGAGAGTGGAGAAGAGAGGGTAAGAAAGGGGGAGAAGAAGAAATACAGAAAATGTGAATCGTAGCAAGAGGAAAATGTGCTTGGACTCAAGGTTTTATTTCCCCATACATTCAACGGTGGGTGAGATTTCCTTACAGTGGCACTAGCAGACTTTCGCTGCTTGTGGCCTCCTCAAAATAGATCATGAGTACCCTGGGGCCTATCTGCAGTGAGAATTGGTTAGTGACACATGACAGCTATTCCTTGAAATGTGCTCAGTGATTCACACAGCTCACAGCAGCTGTGCAGTGGGGATTATTGGCCTAAAAATGACTTTCTCCCTTCCTTCCTATCCCCATCATCAGCTTGTAAAATTACCTTGGGGTACATTTTTTTAATACTCTCTTCTCTGGAAGCGTTATTTCAGCTGTATCTCTGATGCCCAAAGCCTTGTACCTCCTTAGAGAGGAAGTTGTGTCTACTGGAAGTGGCTGATCATACCGCAGAAATCGCCTCATGTCTGCCGAGTACTTAGCCTTTCAAGACTGTCTGGTATATATGTGTTCCATCATCTCTATATGATTCAATCTTTGTTTTTCCTCCCTTAAGTGATTTATTGTACTTTCTACCATTATTTAGACATACTTGATTTCTGCAATTTGTTTATTTGGAAATAGATACAGACAGATCAAGCATGTCTAGGTTCCTTTCAATGAATGGGTAATAATTATTCTTTTTATTCTTATCCCTTCAATCAATATTTTCAAACTTCTTTGATAGGAAGAACTGCCTAGAAGTGCTTGTTCTCTGAATAGATGACCAGTTCTCTCTCTTATAAAAATTCTCACTCACTAGGTGCAAGTCAAGTGTTTACATTTCTAACACCCAGGTTTATTCTAACCTTCAGACAACTTTTACAAACAGTAAAAACACACTCTATAAGGCAAGATGGATTGTTGTGCCAGATACCTGGATTTACAGACCAGTTCTGAGATTTACCAAGTAGATGATATAGGTTAATTCTTTCATATTTGTGTATCTTAGTTGCTAAATATATAACTCTACCTAAATTTGATTCTCAAGTTATATCTATTCTTCCCTGGAGAAGGCATTTACACAAAAGACAATGGCCATACATTTGTACCAAGTTTTATTCTCCTGGGTGAACTTTAAATTTTTTAAAAGAAAAAAGATTCATATTGTCTGAAGTCATCAAGAGTTTGTATGACAAAGAAGAGGAACTTAAAAATTAATCTAAAAGGAGACATCAACTCTGAGAAGGCAGAATACTTTAAGTTAGAGCAGGAAGGTAGTCCTAAAGCTAAACACTGAAGGACTTAGGTCATCCAGCCATTGCTGATCTTCAGGTTCTGGCCATGTTTTAATGGTATTAACTGTGTGGTCTGCTGGAGTACAATGAAAGACTAGTACAGCTAATGTTCTTTCGAATTCGAATTTAAGATTTTACTTAATTATATTTCTGTCCTCATCTTTTGAATTTTTTCCATTTACTTAATCCATTCTTCACCATCCCCAAGAATCACCTGGTTCAACCACAAATAATTTTCTCTCACAGTACATACCCCTATCACTGACCACCACTCTCTACCATGTACCCCAAGCTGATTGCATGGGACTGGCACTTTATAAAATATCTACTGTGTTGGAATTTTATGCTTTTGGATGACATTTATAATAACCAAAAGATTATACAGTATCAAGTACTATTCTGGACATGTTTCATAAATCAACCCATTCAATCTTCACCACACATACTATGGTTAACTTTCTTTTAAAAATGAGAAAACTGAGGAACAAAAGTTATGGAACTAGAAATTCTTACACTGTACAGTACTACCCATAAGAAAACTTAAAGTGAGAATAGTTAATTACCCCTCTTAATTATTCTGAAGATACATACATTTCTAAAGAAAAAATTGCTTAATATAAAGTAGAGATAAGAGTAATTTTAACCTAGATAACCAGATAATGATGTCTTAACAGTGTCTTCTAGAGAGAAGGTTCTTCTGTTTAAACAATGGCATAGGAATTTCTGATCCTATTTGGCAAAGGGATCTAACTATGTTCCATATAACTCTTGAATTATTCCTATACATGAGCTCAGAGCTGCCTTACAGATCATCCAGCCTCCTCACTCAATTTATAGATGAAACAACTGCCACCTACAGAGGAAATGTGGCTTGCTAGGATCATACAGCTGAAAGTATGTAGGGCTCCTGACACACAATCTACCCCACACCCAGGTGATAATGAGTCACTATCATTTCAGTTATTTTCCATCCACAGAACTCTAGGCAAGAAAAAGATTAGAGTTTGCTGAAAGTATGGAAGCCTTCTTTCCACATTTCCAATCTTCATTTCCCTAAAGCTTTTCTCCCAAAACAAAGAAGTAGCAAGGGAGACAAAGAAGTAGCAAAGGCAGGGATCTGAGGTACTGTATCTGGTAGACAAATAAGAAAATATAGGCCAAAAGTGATCACTAATGAAAATTTTAAACTTTATTTTCTCTTTGTTCTTTATTCCCCAATACATAGCTTGCCTACAAACAGCAAAAGTTTTAAAAGCATAGCAAGGTATTATTACTTTTAGAACTAAGACATCAGTATTAAAACAAAAACAAGAAACAAAAAACATTGCATTATTATAAGACCATACAATGAAATACAACATAAAAGCAAAATTGCTATGAAAATCATATTTCTGTGTGTGTGTGTGAGCGTGTGTGTGTGTGTGTATGTATGTATGTATGTATGTATGTATGTATATAAATCACATTCACATGCCTTTCTATTTGGATCTAAAAGCTGGAAACAAAAAAAAATTATAGTAAAAGATTAAATTGAACAAAATTTCTGGGACCAATCACAGGGCATATCTGAGATTGAATTTCCAGTCAAGTTTTGAGACCATCAAACCAAATAAGCAATATATCATTAATTTTATCTTAGACCTCAATTGAGACAACAATGGAGTTATAGGGAGTTATGATTTTGAGTACTTAAAAAGACCTCAGTAGTATTTAATTTTGTTTCAAGCTTCTTTACTTACCCTTTCATTTCTTAGTCTCAGCTATTCCCATTGATTACATTCAGTTTCATGCTAGAGTCTCAACAACGTGATGGTGGATGGAAAAGATCTTGTTCAGAATTCTAGAACCGATGTCCACCATGCTTCATGATCCATATGCTACAATTAACAAATGTCATGTTGAATTAATAAACATTAAGTTGAATTAATTTAATTTGAAATTAATTGAGAAATGACTGTTAAATCTGTATTTTCTGTCTTCATCATCACTAGCCTTGGTAGAAGTCATGATCACCTCTTACCTCCTTTATCATTCACTTTCAAAACTCACTTCCTTCCAGTAAATTGTTTAAATCAACTAAATCCCTCTCCCCCAAATTCTTCCGCCACTCATAGGATAATGTCAAAATGACTTAGTATGACCTTTAAGGACCTTTAAAATTTTCTTTTCCATCTCCATGTATTGATTAATTTATCATATCTTCTTTCTCTTGATTTCCACTTAATGTTATAGCTACTCAATTACCATTTCCTTCTCAACATGCTATATTTTTTTCATGCTTATGCATGCTATCAATACTATGTATTTTCCTACATAGGCTATATATTTTTACTCATGCCTTTTGTTTGCCATTTTCTCCCTGGAATATCTTTCAAATCTACAACTGGTAAAATCCAGTTTTTTCTTTAAAATCTAGCTCGAACACTACTTCTACTGTTAAATATTTTCTTTCTCCCTTCCCTCCCCACAAAAAAGAAAAAAAAAACAACTAATTTCTCTTCTCTGTCATCCACAGCACTTTCCACTAACTCTTACTTAGCATTTTCATATTTCAGTCTTTTAAAACTCATTTACTTTATACTACTGAACTCTGAATTCTGTGAGAGAATTATACATCTTAATCATCTTTACCTCCCCCACTTAATATCTATCATAGATTATGCTGCATTCTTGCCTAAATATCCTACTAATCCCTAAAAGGTATATTTCAAAGCCAATAGTTAACAACTCAGAATCTCCTAAGATTCATATAAGTAATATAAATGATTGTCCATGTTGAATACAGCTATTGACAGACATGAGGGTTCATACCCCATCTGTAGAAGATAAATATATTCTTATTCAGGTGATTGTTACCCTATGGGTACATGAGCCCAATATGTGAGGTCTTCAAGAAAACCCAGCAATTGAAGTTTTACTTGAAACATCTCAACCTTTATAGCAATATGCAGTTCACAGTAATCTGGATTCAGCCACTGGACAACCAATTTGTAATCCATGCTCTAATTTATTCAAAATTGATTTTTGTATGCCATATTATTTATGTAGCCAAGGAATGGAGATTTTGAACTATGCTTCAGATACCTTAATTATTGAAATCTATATTTTATTTTGCAGCAATACATCACCTGGTGCCTATTTGCATGAGAAATTTTGTGTTAAATATACTCCTTTTTGGTTTTTCTTCCCCTTTCACACACTCTCATCTTATTTGTCAGTTTCTCATTCTCTATCAGTTTATTCTTACTATTTCTCCTAACCTTTTATAGGAAATGCCTATATTTGTCCTTCTAATCTGTAAAATAGGAATCATAAGATAATTTCTTAAGGCTACCATAAACCACAAACAGAAGAAATATTCAAAGAACCCCAAAATGTAATTGTTTATGTTGTTATCTCAGTAAGTATTAATTTATTTTCTTCTTACCTCCATCATTTTTCTTTTCTCTCTCTCATTCTAAATAAATTTATCTGCTTTGAGCCTCACTCCTTCAAGACTCTGAAAGGGATTTAAAAAAAAGTGCAATCATTCAATTATCAATAAACAATTTTAGAATGTAAATTGCTCAATTACTCATCCTTTTCAATTGTGCATTTGAACCTTAAAGAAGGCTATTCGTGCCTCGATTCACTAATGGTGTAATGGCAGGCACGTGACCTGGTATAGAGCAGATTCTTAGCATCAAGGCAAAGGTTAAATGCACATTGTTATTTATCTCACAGTTCATTTCTTCTCCACTATTCAACCATTTCCTCATCTCACTGGAAGTACATATTCAGTTGGATTATTTCACTCATTCATATGATAATGTATCATTCTCAATCTCTCTCAACAAAATGAAAATGAAACCTACAGAATGGCAGGAAATATTAGCAAGACATACATGTTACAAAGGGTTAATATGCAAAATACATAAGGAACTCATAGAACTTAATAATAAGAAGAATGATTTAAAAATAGAGAGAGGACCTGACTAGATATCTCCAAAGAAGATGATCAAATGGCCGGTTAGTATATAAAAAGGTGTTCAACATCACTAATCATGAGGGAATATCAACCAATCAAAACCATGATGAGATGTCACCTCACACCTATTAGAATGGCTATTATCAAAAAAGATAAGGGATTACAAATGTTGGCAAGCATGTGAAGAAAAGAGAACCCTGTTGGTAGAAATATAAAGTGGCATAACCACGATGGAAAATAGTATGGAGGTTTCTCCCCAAAAAATCAGAAATAGAACTACCATATGATCCAGCAATTTCATTTTTGTGTGTATATCCCAAGGAAATGAAATCACTATCTCAAAGAGCTACCTGCACATTTGTGTTCATTGCAGCAGTATTTACAATAGCCAAGACACGGAAAAACCTAAGTATCCTTTGGCAGAAAAATGAATAAAGAAAACGTGACACATATAAAGTAAGATAGATGATAGACAGACCTTGAGGATATTATGTTAAGCGAAATAAGCCAGACAGAAAGACAAATACTGAGTGATCTCACTGGTATATGGTATGGAAGGAATCAAATTCCTAAAAACAGAGAGCAGATTGGCGGTTGCCAGCGGGGGAAGAGAAAAGATGAAAATGGGGAGAAGCTGGTCAAAGGGTAGAAGCTTCCAGTTATAAAATGAATAATTCTGGAGTCATAATATATAACCTGGTGACTATAGCTAACAATACTGTATTGTACATTTGAAAGCTACTATATAGATAATTATGTCATCTGCAAATAGCGACAGTCTGATTTCTTTGTTTCCTATTTAGATGCTTTTTATATCTTTCTCTTGCTTGATTGCACTCACTAGGACCTTCACTATCCTATTGAATAACAGTGGTGATAGTGGACAGCCTTGACTTGTTCCTGATCTTAGAGGAAAGGTTTTAGTTTTTCAACATTAAGCATAATGTTGGCTGAGGGTTTGTCATAGATGGCCTTTATTATGTTAAGTTACTTTCCTTCTATACCGATTTTGTTAAGAGTTTTGATCATGAATCGGTGCTGTTATCTTGTCAAAGGCTTTTTTTCTGCATCTATTGATATGATCATATGATTCTTATTTTGTAATTTGTTTACGTGGTAAAAGTTACTAAGATTTTAAAAGTTCTGTCTCACACACACACAAAAATATACACAATGTAACTCTTTGAAATGATGGATGTGTTGACGAACTTTATTGTGGCAATCATTTTATTTTTTATACATATATTAAATCCTTAGTTGTCCAACTTAAACTTACACAAGGTTATATGTCATTATATCTCAATGAAACTAGAAAAAATAATAAAAAGCTGACCAGTTTTCGTGAGAAAAATTATCCTTGTGTTAAAACTAAAGTAGTTGAGACTAAATTCTTCCTTTTTCTCGATCAAACTTTTTTGAATACATTTTATCAATAATACAAGACAGGTAATTACATTTCCACCAACGAATAATAGCACAGGGATGAAAAGCTACACACAGAAAACAAAGAATAAAAAGAGAGATGATTTGATTATCCAGTTGAAAATCTATTTTTATGAGAACTGTGATGAGAAATGTAGAAAATCAGATCTATAAACATAAACTTACTAACGCTTATTTTGGCTTCAAGACTCAAGATTCAAGTGTTGTATGGATGTTTATATATTATGAGAAATATACCCACATGTTTCCTGGGCTAACTTGGGAGTGTGCTCTGGGGGGGGGGGGACAGAAGATGTGCCTCTTTATAAAACAGCTTTTTCAAGTTAAAAAAGACTATAATGCCTAGTAATTTGTTTACGTTATTTTCTGTTGGTAACATGAGACATGATCTCCAAATAGGGCAAATAATTTTACAACATTAACTGGTTTACTCATTCATTTATTCACTCATTCATTCATTTTGGGCATAGCATTGATAAGGCAAAAAAGAGAGGTCATTTCAAGAGGTAAAATATGACAAAGTTCAGAGAAAGAATAATTAAAGGGAGGTTTTAAACAGGATGCAGAGACCACATTGCCCAAGATCTTGGTGTCACTCTGAAAGTCAAATGACTTTTCCCTGTCCTCTGTCTTTCTCTTATTTATCTGGAAAGAGTAAACTCTTCCAGAAACTCAAGATAATGTTTCAGATATACATGTATTCAAACCCCCAATACACATTTAAAAATCTTCTGAATCACAAACACTGCAGTAGAGAAAGCTGTCATGAAAAAAATTTCTATTAGTATGTGATATATTTGTTCTATTAGCATATGATATATATATATATATATATATACACACACACACACTATATATATATATATATATTAGTATGAGTATCTGTGCATGTATGTGAATATCTATATATCTATGTATATATGCATGTATCTTATATATATGAATGCAAATATAGGATAGGATGCTATGTGGCCTTAAATAAGTCACATGCTGTGGCTATGTATTAGTTCCAAAGTTTACAAAGAGCATTTTATAATACGTGATGTGGGAGTACAACTTTGGGGCTGTATGTCATGAACCTGTGTATATTTAAATAAACACTTCTTTTCTTATTTTGAAGAAGTAGACCCCAAAAAACACAACATATATATATTTTTAACATTCTACATTGCCATGATGTCTTCCTTTTCACTTCTCTTTTAGAATATACTTCCAATCTTGTTTAGTTCTTCTTTTCCCTAAGGACTGCTCTCGGAATAAGTAAATACACCTCTGACTCAAATAGACAGACTAGCTATTGGGTTCTTGGGCTCTTGGGGAATTATGATGGAAACACACACTCAGGGCAGGAGGCATTTGAATTTTAAAACCTCCTTTGTCCCCCCTTCCTTTTGTGCTCTCCACTGCCTGGGTGATTCAGCTCCAGACCTGAGTTTGTCTTTATCCTGACAACTTGACAGTTTAATAATTTAAACTGTTTCCACACTCCCAAAGCACACGAGTCCCTATTATTATGATTTTTCTTTGTTTTCCTTCCATCTTCCTTTAAACTGTTACCTGCCATAAACTCTGATGTTATATCAATAGTCAATGATAATGAGAAATCTTTTTCAACTCTTGGACATTGTCTCTCTTCAGATTATTGAGGAGTGAGGAGGGCTGGGTAGTTTTCTCATGTAATATATCACTATAAACGAAAGAGAATTCTAGTCAATTTGGAGAGAAGTGAGGATTCATTTCAATCCTTGGAGTCTGAAACATCCTCTGGAACCTAGGAGAAATGACTAAACTTGTCCACACTTGCCTAGTCTCAAGCGATTAAAGACTGATGTTCTCAGAAACTAGTCTGAGAAAGCCCTAACAGAAGACGTGATCTCATATACTCCACAGAAAACTAAAGAATAGGGGGGTTGCATACTTAAATTAGCTATAAAGGCTTAAATCTTGAAAGTAAAAATTTCATTTTACCCAGATTACTTAAAAATCTACTTTTTTTGGACTGATTGTCTACAAAAACATTTTTTGGATAATTGCCAACCTCTACCTTCATACTGACAGTTACAGACTCAACTATCAATGAACAACCTCCTTCGCTTACATCATTAAACATGTAAAAGAAAGTGAGACTTTAGGGTAACTCTCTGGGTCCAATGAGGTTGTGAGGGAGGCCACACGAAGACTGTGGCCTGGAGTGAGGCTGTACTAGACTTATTCATAAAGATGAAAAAGAATGACATAGGCATTCTCAAGTGTCTAAAACCAGCACATAAGCATGAATGTCTTAGAATGAGTAGTATAGAAAAGGATCTCTCCCTGTATCATTAAATTTCTCTTATTTATAATGTCTATCTGCCCCCATTTCCAAGTCAAAAAATCCTTGCAGATTTCTCCTTCTCCCTCTTTTTCCCATATCCAATCAACCACTAAGTTCAATTCAATCATCTTTAACCTGCATGACCTATATCTCACCTCTCTTCTAGTCCCACTACCTTATCTGCTCTGGAGATCATTAACTCATGCCCTTCCTTTACTATGAAGAAAGGCTCCTTTGTGGTTTTTCCACCCCCACTTTCCTATAACCTTCACAGGAAAGTTAGCTTAGAAAAAATTCTTTAAGAAATCAATCAGTACAGTACAAGATGCTGTTCCCTAGTTCCCATACAGTCCTCCATTTTTCTTTGACCTCAGCTATTTTTTTATGTAAATTCATGTATCTTTCTGTGAAGACTGCCTGATTGTGTGCTAGAAGTAGCCAGCAATCTGCACCACCCGGAGGATTCCCTAATGCGTACAGACCATTATGAGGGAACAAAGACCTTAGAGATGGTTCTTACCTAGTTCCGGAAAAAGCTGTGGGTTTATTTGATGGCATGTGCATTGGCATTTCAATTCAATCATGTGCTTCATTCCTTAGTATTAATTTAATTACATATCTGTGTATAAAGTAAGGATATTAATGTTTAATTTCAGGATTACATGAAATAAGGACTTGGCGTATGGTCCTGTATTGGATGTTCCATAAATATGGGTGGGGTGAAAAATATACAATTTATAACTGATTAATTTTTTGAGGGATAAACAGAATCCTGAGGGAAAAAGAGAATGACAACCATTCTGCTGATTCATTTTTCTCAGACTCCTAACCATATTCCTCTAAAGTGTAAGTCAACCTAAATCTTGGATAACTAAGGTCACTTATGAAATATACTATTTGGAATATGACCTTACTAACATAATCCTGGAATTCCAGATTCTAGCATGACAGGCTACAGTCTTGAAACAATAACTCTAGGAAAGAACTGCTTCCTTCCATTTAGTTCTTCCTATCACTCTCATAGTCACCCTCATGACTTCCTCCCTTTACTTTCTTTTCCCCATATTACTGGGAAATACTATATTTATGTTTTCTTTTTTATTTCTTCTTCCAATTTTTCTCTACCCAATTATATTCATAGCTCCCAACTCTCCTATTATTTTCTCAGTGATCTTTATGAAATTATAGACCTTGGAAATGGTCATATATGTATACGTATATATATTCTGTTGTAGAGTTGTAGAAACTAAAGCCTGAAAAGACAAAATAGTTTTCTCAAAAATATATTGCTCTTTAGGAGCAGAAGTAGATATAAAACTTAGGTATTCTAAATTTAACTTGCAAATGCATTTTTCTTTACATGATGCTGCTTCTGTGTATTCAGATTATTCCTTACAGTATGGCTTTATCTTTTATCTATTCTTAATCCCTCTGTAAATTCCATTACCTTTTGTTCACTCACAACATATGAAATAGATTAATCTTTCTGTGCTGTCTGACCTAGTTACCTTGGACCTCATATAGTCATTATCTACCTATGCTAAATGACCATAAGACTCCTTAAAAATATAGGCCTAAATCTGAAGCTACTCAGCTCATTATTACAGTGTACTTCGTCAAAGACATTAGTCTGGTACTGACATAAATACAAAGGGAATTGGTGTATCTTTTCTTAACTTCAAAAATCTCTTCATTGCAACCTACATTATTGTGACATTCCCTGCAGGTTTTGAGACCACAAGATTGATGAGATGAAATAAAGAAGAGGGGCTCTTTGGACCTTTTGTTTTCTCAGTTGCTAGCATTATTTTGACAAACATTTTGTCATTATTGCTTAACAGAAGAATTGGTCCTTGGTTTTTTTAAAATCAAAATTATTGCCTCTCCTGATTAATAAAAATCAATAAATTCTCTTTTTGTGTGAAACCTCCAGACAACTTTTTTTCAACGAATAATTAAACAGTTGAATCAATTTCAGGTCTTATTTTAAAGATAGCTTATCATTCACAGCTTTGTGAAACTCAGCTGCCTGACTATCTTTGCCTGGAATTCTGTTATTATTTAAAAGAGAAATAGCTTCTAATATGAGTTCCTGTGAAATTGAAACTATCAACTCTATTTCATCTAAAGAGCAGATCTAGGCAAGACAGATATTTCCTAGGGAAGAGAGAAAAACTGGCTCAAGCAAATCAAGACCTGACTTGAACTATAGCCGAAACCTCAAACTGAACTAAGATTGAACTCATTTTTTAAAAACTCAAACACCAGGAGAGCTTTCTGGAAAACAATGAAAGGGATATCTGTTTAAGCTGAGATTCTGTAAAAGGAAAAGGAGACATTAGTTAAGATACAGGCATATGTGATGGCAATGTTAATAAATACCAAGGTATGTACAGGCATCTGGGGAAATTTTGAGTTAGATAAAATTAATGTTCAAAATAAGTTTCCTGTTTTAGCCACTTACACTTCCTCCTGTTTTCAAGGCTTCTTAACTGAAGACCTAAATGACCTGAGTACTTGTGTACATTATTGAATTTCGGAAGACCCAATCTTTCCCATCTCAAAACTTCCCCATTACTACTCTTAAAGACTAAAACTCTAGCCACTATTGTGTATGTAGCTTTGTCTCTTCTTTTTTCTCTTTACTCTAGCAAAATTGGTCTTCTTTCAATTACGCAATGAGCCAAACTGCCATCTCCTCACCACCCAACCTCAGAAGATATGCATAGGTATTTGCCTTCACCTGGAAGAGTCCCCCACTCCCCAAAACTTCCTTGATAATGTTCTTTGTCTTTCACGTCTTAGTGCAGTTATACCTTTTTCATGACCTACTCCACCCCCAGGCTACTTATATATTCTCATGGTTACCTATAATTTTCATTAATTTACTCACCACAATTTAAAATTAGTTACATGATTTTGCAGTTATTTTATTAATGCCTGCCCCTCACTGGACTGTAAAATTCAAAAAGACAATGTTATATCTGTTATGTTCAATGTTATCACACAAAGATTATTAAATATTTTAAGATGTGTTGAATGAAAGAATGAATAGATTTCTTATGTTTTGCATTTAAAAAAAAACTAGAGAAATCTATGGCCATGCCACCCCGAACAAGCCCAATTCTGTCTGATCGTGGAAGCTAAGCAGGGTCGGGCCTGGTTAGTACTTGGATGGGAGACCACCTAGGAAGACCAGGTGCTGTAAGTGTTAAAAATAATAATAATAACAAGAGATTGTAAGCTGACGAGGTACTTGCAATCTGTGAAGTCAACCAAGGATTGCGCTGCCTAAAAAAATAATAATAAATAATAATAATAATAATTAGAGAAGGAGCAAATATCATAATGTGTTTAAAATGAGACTTCAAAAATTAAAATATTCCTGGTAGTTACAAGCTAATATAAATCCCCTTAAAACTTACTCTAATCCCCATCAACAACTTTGTACCTAAACCATCTCTGCTGTAGTCACCAAATCATGCCAATCATGGCCAAGGAATGGTCCAGGTAACTAGGGAGGAATAGTTTTCACATTTTAGTCACATGTTATTTCACATGTTTATTCTTTTTTGGAGAGAAGAGGTGGAGAGTTTTACACAATCACTGGAAAAGGGGTGACAGAAAGTATGGGGCAGAAAAGAATATGTGATTATATAACAACTAGTAAGATATTTAAAATGCCTATTCGATAGAAGTGCATAACTAAAATAAAACTTGAACGCATCTCTTCCACCCATCTACTTCTTATAGCTTCACCAAATTACATTTTAAGGCTGCCATTTTGGTGTGGGGAAAAAACACACCGGATCCATTCATTCAAAAGAGGCTCATTGAGTACTCTCTCCAAATCAAGCATTGTACTTGGCTCTGTATATACAGCAAGAAAAACAATAGCCTGAACTATATAGATTAGGAGAACTATGTTCCTATTCCAAATGTCAATTTATTTCTCAAAGGTTCAGATTCTTCATCTATAAAAAGCAAATGAATTATCTTAGATGATTCCTAAGATTACTTCTGACTCTAGCATACTCTATATAACTTTAGGATCTATGATTCATTCATTCACTCATTTATTTCTTCAACAAAAATATTTATTGAGCTCCTACTATGGATGTTATAAACACAGTTTTAAGCACTGAATATAAAACAGTACAAAACAACAAAGTCTTTGCCATCATGGAATTTGTATTTTATCAGGGAAGTTCATAATAAAAAAGAATAAACTAGGGTCTAAAATATATTAGAAGGTAATAAATACCACAGAAAAAATAAAGTAGGGAATAAAAATGGGGAATTCAAGAAGTAAGGAACACAGTTTAAAATATAATGGCCATGATGGGCACCAAAGAGAAGGTAAGATTTAAGCAAATATATCAAGGAACATAAATATATCCTGAACGTCAGAGTCATGTATATATACTAACACATACTGAACATTTCCCTTGAGATCAAAGAAGTCTGAGTCTTAGATCTCATGGGTACTTATAGGCACTCTTAGTGACATGGGCACTCATTTGTTGGAAGGATTTGAACAGAGGAGTGACATTTTTTCTGAATTGCATTTGAACAGGATTAACCTAGATTCTGTGTTTGGAATTGATAGAGGGAAGGGTTGTAAGGACAGAAGATGAGAGAGTAGTTAGAAGGTTATTGTAATAGTCCAGGTAAGAGTTATTGGCAGCTTGGATCACAGTGGTTAGAGTGGAGGAGATGAGAAATTAAAATTCTGGATATATTTCAAATGTAAGAACAACAGAATTAGCTACAAAATTAGAATGGATATGGGGTTTGAAAAAAAAAAGAGAAGAGTCAAAATGACTCTAAGACTTTTGGTCTGAGAAAGTAGGGAGGAAGTTACAGTTAACTGGAATAGGAAAGCCTCCAAATGGAATAATTTTGGAGTTAGAGAAGGAGTAAATCAAGAATATAATTTTAGATTTTATGTTTTGATGACTATTAGAAAGTCAAGGGAAATGTTCAGTATGTGTTAGTATATATACATGACTCTGACGTTCAGGAGTAAGTAGAGAAATTTCAGAGTCATGAGGTATAGATGATATTCAAAGCCAAAGAATCTATTTAGGAATTAGTTGATACCAAGAAGAGATCCAATGCTAAGCCTGGAAGTACATTGAAATTAAGTAGCTGGTGAAATAAAGAAGAGCTAGCCAAAAAACAATAACAACAACAAACAAACAAACAAATAAACAAAACAGGAAGGATTAAGTAGTCAGTGAATGTAGGTGTTCTGGAAGAGAAGTGAAGTGAATGTATCAAGGAAAGAGAAGTGATCCCCTGTGTCAAATTTTGCTCACAGTTCAAGCGTGGCAGGGTACACAGTTTTGCTCCAATCTCAATCATTTTATTTATCAAAGTGAAGGTCAGGGTGACACTGAAAGACCAACACAAGGGAAATGATAAGGATGAAAGCTATATTATTCTTTAAGGACTCCTGTTCTTAGAATAGATCCTCACAGACTTCAGACTTGCAACCAAGCATTCCCCAGTGTTGGATCAAATACTTGAAGTATGTTAAGAAAGAATATTCGATGTCTCCAAGGTTATAGTCTCAGCTTGGTAATTAAGAATTTGCTTTAGGAGCCGTAACTGGCTAATTCTTCTAAGAGTGAAAGGAGATCAACCTCCATAGTGTGATAACATCCAATCTTTCTATAATCTTCTAGCTATTATCTACAAGGCACTGAGAAATAATTTCTAAACTAGTATGTCTATCTTTTTTAAATGTATATTTTAAGAGATTAAATCATCCTCCAAAATATACCTGTTTTCTCTTAATAACCTCCTAACATTTATTGATGCAATTGATATTTTCAACCTACATGTTGGATGGCTTCCAAAATATTAACCTAAAAGTTGGTTTCATTTAATTTGAATAAAGCTCTATGAACAATAGAGCTATTTTAAAATCAGGTAAAATTGGACTGATATCGTTTGTTCCCTGAAGATTCCTTTATTCTTAAAATTGTTCCCTCTTCTTGGAGTACCCTCTACCTTATGAAGACTACTATTGATCTTGCATTGTCTTCCTTCAATGACGTCTGTTCTCTCCCAAATATGACCTCATGTGCCTGGATATATTTCCTCCTTTTCACAATCAATGCACATTTTTCTTACTTTTCTGATTTCTCTACATTTACTCTTATTTCAGTTGGCTTTTTATCTTCTTCATTAGCCTGCGGGCTTTCTGAAGATAGACTTGTGTACTGACATCTCATTATATTTCTAGCACTCAGTACAATACCAGTCAAACATCAGTTTTCTTTTAGAGATTGATGACTTCGCATGTTCTCAATCACATATACAATTTTTTTCTCCACATCAGAAGCTTCTGGGTTAAAATTTCAAGCCATTTTTTTTCTTGTATCCTGTCATTAATTAATAACTATCTTTTATATTCTACTATTCTTCAAATCCCATTGGTACGAGATTAAAATATTTTCTCATATTATTTCTCTCTTTCTCTCTCTCTACACCATTCAGATTGTATTTGAAGGCAACTTCTTTTCATCAAAATGGCAATGCTTTAATTTACAATTCTGAAATTAACTACTCCCACATTGCTATAGAATGAATGTTTATGTCCTCCAAAAATTCTTAGGTTGAAATCAAATCCTTAATGTGAGGGTAATTTGAAAGTGAGGTTTATAGGAGTTGGTTAGGTCATGAGGGCAGAGCTCTTATGAATGAGATTAGTGCCTTACAAAAAAAAAAAAACCCTAGAGAAATTTCTTTCTCCATCTGCCATATAAGGTTATAGCAAAAAAGACAGCTGTCTATGAACAAAGTGACTGACTGGTCCTCACCATACACTGCATCTCTGGACTCCTTGATTTTGGACTTCCTAGCCTCATATATTTTGTCCCGTTTGTTTTTTATTGTAAAGGCTTATTGAAATGACTATATAACGTCTTCTCTCTTATCCTATTACGAGAGAATCTTCCAAATAATTTAATTGCTGAGTAACTTCCATAGAAAATATAAATTAACTGATTTAAATATATAACTGAAAATGGATCAGATAATATAAATGTTATATTTATCAATTCTATTTTCTTAAAATCTTGGTGTTTGTTCTATGAGAAAACCAATTTCTATATATTTAGAAAATGGCATATCATGTGTGTTGTGCATATTTAACATCAAGCCTAAGAATAGGAGCCAAATGCTTAATAAAGAGACCAGATTGGAAAGTTTTAAGACTGAAAGATTAGACATACTCAGTGGAGTCAGCAGACACAGACTCATCCCACTGAGAGGAAATTGAAGGCAAATCTCCATGAGTATGGACAATAAATAAAGCCATTTTCAGAGAGTCTGTGGTCCTTTGTTATCTGGGAGATCTAGGTGGAGGTGGTAGAAAGGTGTATCAAAGAATAGGTGGAGTATAATGATGAAGAACAAGAGAAATAAAAGAATGAACAAATATACAGTTTGAAAGACCTAGGGTAATGCTGAAATGAGTAATTATCATTTTAAATACTATATAGAACACCAGATGCTTTATATGCAACATCTATTTTGAGTTTCTCTAAGGGAAAAATAATCAACCACATATTTAAAAAAAAAAGAAAAAGAAAAAGAAAAAGAAAACTTGAATATAGGTAAGGTTAGGTAACTTGCCCAAAGTCACAGAGCTAGTGAGTATTAGCATGCAGTTTGAATCCAATACCAGAACCACACCAGAGCCACACCATTACCTCACATGTTACACAAGCTTGTACTTAGGTACATAAGAACAAAAAGGTAATTGAACTGAAATTTAAATATAACATGGATATCCAGTCAGAAAGATAAAGCAGGAACTCATTTACTAAAAGCAAGACATATTAGAGCTAGATCCCAGGAAAATCAACTTTCTGTTTAATCTTCCAAATGACTAAACTAACATTCTTGAACCCTTCTACAATGCGGCAAGATTGATCTCAGTCCTCTGCACGTGGCCAAGCATGTTTCAACAGAGTAAAGAAAATTTGAAGGTAGCAGGAGCCAGGCAAAGCATCACATGAAGTAATTGAGCATGTAAAGATTAGTTTTATTGTTATCTTAATCTTATATCTCAAAACATCCCCTGCTAAACAGCCAAATCCTACAAAATAGCTATACTTTGGCTTCAAATGAAACGTCTAATTGCCTTTTATTGGCTAATCTTCAAGCATATTTATTTAAAGATTTATGATCAAAACTCACAACAAAATTAAGAAGCCAGGATATTAAATTGTTTATATGTGGGATGGGCCAATTGGGAGAAGGAGGTGGTTTGTATAGTGCCTTCAGCCACATTTCAGTACTTTTCCCTGCCTCATCACTGACTCATCCAAGAAAAGGTCACTGGTGATTGATAATTGCTTACCAACTGGTCTCATAGAAATTAGAAATGTTTTAATGAATAGAGTAGCTGTAGCTGAAGGAACTTGTAGCCAGGAAGAGTATTATACTGGGTTCATTCTCCACACATCCTTCATTTTGTAGACTAGCTGTGTCCCAGCCAAGTGAATTAAATGTGATTCTTTTCATTGCTTCCTTTTAAAAATTGAACCTCAACATGCCACTCTCAGATGGCTTAATGGGTTCCGGGTTTAGGTGGTAGCTTTATAGATTATCTGGTACTATCTCAACAACAACTCTTGGGAAACAGCGATGTATTCTAGTCCCAACTAGAATTCGATAGGGAATTCTAGTTTGCCACCACCTAGCCATGTGATCTTGGATATTTTCATCTCTCTGGGTCTCAGTTTTTCTCACTTGTGAAATGGGACTGTGTAGAACCACTGATCGTTATAGTCCATTGGTATTTAAGGTTTCTATGTTTTTCCTTTGGGCTCCATTATATGTTCTGATATTATTAAGAGGCTCTGGGTCAAAAAAAAAATGTTTTGTATGTTAAACAAAGCAGAACAGATTTCTTTTTTCGTGTGGACATTTTGCTGTCTTTAATATACAAATAGGTATAGGTATAAAAATTCAGAGAAAATATTTTTTTTTTCTCCAGAAACCTGACCTTTCTGAGAACTTTCCCCTAAGCCTTCCATCTCAGTTTGTTAGACCATGCAAATTCCCAGCATCATGTTGGGATCAGATTCTCTGTCCTGAAGGTTGGAAATTGGGACTCAACCATACAGGGACTCTCTAGAATGATGCTGATACATGTTAGGGAATGATGGTTGCCTCTAAGACAGAGCAGTATAATTCAGTCCACTTAAATCTAGAGTCAGAAAAGTTTGACATGTATAAAGAAAAGCAGATGAGAGAGGCTATGCCCACCCAGAAAGAATCCTATTCTCTCTAGAGGCCCCCTTTAGCTCCTAGATCTAGACCATTGAGAGATCCAGCAGCCCCTTTTGAACTTGGGTTCTCAGCCCACCCCTCTGTCACACCCATAATCCCTTTGGCCAGGGCTAATTGTAATGTTTTATTTGTTTGTTTCTCGTAACCACTACTCAGATTTAGATAAAGATAATATAATCAATGAGCCTCTTCATGAGCTACCATTAGGATTAATGTTCTACAAAACATTATATACACAGGCATAAGGTGTAAGATTATCTGTATCTGACATAATTGATGATGACACTACTACTAATAATAATAATATAAATTAATATATATGCCTAGAACTCATCATGCCAAGGACATTATTGTTTTTAAGTTTTTGCCTACATATTTATGTCACTAAAATATTTTAAAACTGGCAATGCTTAAATGCTATCATTTCATCAGGCTTGGTACTAGACTCTTCACAAACATTATTTAATTTAACCCATTTTTCCTTTAGAAAAAAAGTACAGCTCACTCCCAGAATTAATTTAATTTTATATAAACACGCTCTTTGAGGCTGAAGCAAACTGGACTGGATTTCAATGTGAAAATAAAATGTAAAAACTATTCTTGGAGTTATTTCTAAACAGAACTTGTCTCTAATTCTAATATAACAGAAATATATACATAAATCGGATTCATCAAATGAATCTTTGGCCAAAAACTGTTTGAGAACGATGTTAACATCATGCATAGGAATGCTATGTTTTCTAAGATTCAACATTTTCAGTGATTGACAATTACTATATTTTGTAAATGGAAATACCACTACTGAAAACAGAATGCTATAAATGGAATAATGTCATTTGTTTCCTAAGACTACTGATATACTAGAGCGAAATAAAAATAATAAGAAAAGCAAGCTATTTTGTGGCAAACTGTGGGAGTGAGGTTAGGACTATAATCCGTGTGCTATCTCTGAATAAACGTGGCAGCCGTGAGCATCCCCATTGAGTATTTTTGGGGCAAACGGGAAAGGGGTTAAACAAATTGACTCAGTGAGGTAGATATTCTTATCCTCATTTCAAAAAAAAAAAAAAAAAAGAGGAACAAATGTTAAGAGGAATGGAATCTCCAGAATTTACATATTCGTAAAATAGCAGAGATGGATGCCTAGCCCATGATTGTCTTTGTAGTTTTATTAACCTGTGTCTTATTAATTTGCAATAATACATACTCATGGCTTCCTCTCCATGTTCTTTCTGAAGTGTTTTCTCTCTATCCCTCTTTTTCCTTTTGTCTTTCCTCCTTCACTCTCCTTCCCTAGATCCCCCATCTTCCTTCTTCCTCTTCTCCCTTCCTTGCTTTGCTAGAATTGAGCATTTTATAGACTGCCCCAGATATTCTTAAATGTTATTTTCTCTGCTTTAGCAAAGTGTGTCTTTTTTGGTTTCCCTCCTCCTCTCATCCTATCCCTGATCTGACTTTGTATTCTTTGCCACCTCTGCCCAGCCTCTGAGTGTTTCTAAAAACCTGCATTTGACCCAACACATTCTGGGGAAATGTACAATTCCCATAAGGCCCCCATTTAATTTTATCACCAGCTCCACTAAAATAACTGCTCTCAATACATTCATCCAAGACTTTCACAGCCAGCAACTCCCCTCCCTTTGCTTCCTTTGCTTTTTTAAACCTGTCAGGGAAAGGTGTTCAGAAATATTTCATTTTGTTGCTACTCAGAGCAGTGATTTTCCATCCTCACCGTTTCAAGGACTGTGTGTCAGTGTTGAGAACTGACTTGTGATTTCTTCAGCTTTATTCAGGCTGGAAAATGCACGGAGCTTTGTGGATGTCTCTGTTTTCTAATGAAACATCACTAGTGTTTGATGCAGGTACCTGCACACCTATCCTTCAGCGCAGTTGTGTTTAACATTTTCTGGAATCTTCCATGCATTGGAAAAAAAGTACACTAGCAAAAGCTTATATTGCATTCTCAAGAACACAGCAGATGATTGAGAGATGAGCTGTCACAGAACCAAACCTTTGAACCTCTGAGCCGTCTTCTGTCTATAGAGTTCTGTGGAATCTCCAGTTTGAAGATACCTCCTGGAGAGATTTCCACCTACAGACAGTATCTAAAAGACTCAGAACTGATATCATTTTGTACCATGATTCTTAGTTTATTTTTGTATAGTAATTATTTTGGAGCAATGTTAATTTCACTTATGCAAGAATGAAGAGAAATAAGAGGAGGAGGAAAAAGAAGAGAAAGAATCATCTGTGGCCAAATTCATTGGGAAAACCCTGCTTTTAACAAAATTTTTAAAATGTCTGTGCTTTGTGACTTCTGTAGTCTGTTTCAAGAATATTCTGTAGGGTCTTCTTCAATTTTTACAATCATATTGGATTCGTGCTTCTTGTTTCCCATAGATTATCTCATTAATTTTATAAAATATACTTGAAATAATGCACTCTTCCTCTCTTTAAAGAATTATAGAGACCATCCATACTATTCATTTTTTAAATTATTTTTTAAATTATAGCTGGCATACAGTATTCGTTTCAGATGTACAACATAGTGATTAGACATTTATATACTGTATGAGGTGATACCCTCTATAAGTCTAGTGCCCACCTGGCACCATACATATTATACATACAATATTATTGACTATATTCTCTATGCTGTACTTTACATTCCTGTGACTATTTTTATAACTGGCAGTTTATACTTCTTAATCCCCTTCACCTTCTCTTCCCATCCCTCACCCCCTTACATTACTTATTTTAATCCACTTATTCATACATGCATACATTCATTCATGCATTTATACAGTCATTTAAAATTTTAACATTCAGTCTTATCTAGATAGCAGAGATATAAAGATGAATGAGATAATTTCCCAGTTTCTAAGGAGTCCATGTTCTACTTTAAAAGATGGACATTTGGATGGATAATAATATAATGTGGGAAGAGCAATAATATGGAAACAAAATATTGGAAAGCACACTGCAGGGAGAATACATATTCCCTTTTCATTTAAAAATTCATGAGTGAGTCCCTTACTCATAAAATGGAGATTATAATACCTACTTCATAGGATTATTGGAAGATATAATCGACTATACTGAAAAGTGGCATAATTCACATAATCTAATGATTTGTGTTTTGTAGATTTTGGAGCAAGAAGACCATTAAGAGAATGAGTTAATAGTTTAGGAGAGAAGCACTGAAGGTATGAATAAGGGAACTAACTGTAGGATCAGAGATGGGTGACCAGTGTCAGGGACGTGATGTCAGATCTATTTGAGAAATAGCCTTGACTAAATGTGTGGGTCCAGGGAAAGAACTCAGCAAGTGTTGATGATAAATTAATAGCACAGTTTAGGTCACAGCTGGATCCCAAGAGCTGATGAATTCTGGCCTGTCATATAGATAGAGCAACAGCAGAAGCCTCCCAAATGGGTCCATTCACTTTGCTACTCCTAGGATATCTTTCATTTCTCAACTCCACCACTTTTTACTCTCTGATTTACTCTCAAAACCCCATTTTTCACTCATGTGAATGGACTGCCACTTTGGGCCCTCTGTGTAGTCTAACCCCTAGACATGCCATCGCCACCTTGTACAATAAAGTCAGCTGATCAGAGCTCAGCATGACCCATTGCTGGATTCACAAAGGCTCTCGAATCTGGCTACACTTCTCACAAGGCAAAGATCTAACATGTTGTTTTACGATGCTCTTTTGGAAACTCAGAGTATAAAGTATACTATATAAAACCAAATTCTCTTCTCTTGTAAACTGCATTTTAAGAAGCTTTATGTCTCAGAGAGAGGCTGGATTTAAATCAAGCCCCAAAATAGCTTTGACAACTTTTATGAAAAAAGCAATACATGTTTATATATTTAATCTATTTAACATAATTTGGGTACATTCACTGCTTGTTCAGATGGATATTTTTGTGTTGATTTTCTTCTTTATAATTTAACTTCTTAAATATAATCTGACAGTAGAATGAGCAAAAAAATAAAAGAAGAAGAAAAAGAAAAAGAAAAATGAGGAAGAAAACTTTGGGTTCAACACTATCCATAGGTTGAATTTCAGATGTTTGTTCTGAATTTTACTTTCAGTTGTTTGTTCTGAATTTTACTATCTGAGATTCACTCCATACTGAGTGGCTAACCAGAAGTACAGGAAGTGCTAGGCTTGTCCTTGAATTCCGCAGACTGGTGAAAGGTATCATCAAAGTGAAACTCAAAATCTACTTCAGAGCTCACAATTAAATGTGTAAGATTGCATCCATTTTTTTCATATTGGTAAAATGTTTTTCACATATTTTCACATATTTTGTACATGAGAAAACTGAGGTCTGAAATTATAGATATCTTTCCCTAGGTCATGATAATTGTATAGACCAGAATGAGCAATTCATGTCTTTGAATTTTTTTAATTACCTGAACTCTTTCCACCATGTCACATGACTTCCAAACCTCATTCATTCATTCATTCACTCATCTGTTCATCAAAGAATTATGTATTTTTCTATCATGTGCTAGCTATTTAAAGTGTGGTTTTGAAAAATCTAGATATACTTCCAATGATAGTGGAGTTTGAAGTCTGGTTTTGCAGATGAGGAAACTAAGTCTTAGAAAAACTGATTTGTTTTCTTTGACAAAACTTATTTGTGATTTGGCTGAGAATAGACCTCAGGTCTTTGGATAATAAAAAAAAAAAAGAAAGAAAGAAAGAAAAAAGTTGCTTATAAATGAAAATTGCATAAATGGAATCCTATTTCCCATCAACTTCCATTATAATGGCAGAAATGCTTTATCTTCACTTCTGATTGATTTCCAATGAGCATGTCCCTGCATACTTTTAACTGTTTCTCATTCCTGAACAGACCCTCTTCCCAGCCAGATTATTCTCTCTAGTAAATTATCTTTAAACAAACTTATTTGTTAAAAAGAAATCAATACGGGGGGGGCACAGAATTAAATGAACATTTTCTGATATAGGTCACATCTTCCTTTATTTTTTATCAATTTGCAGGTATAGATGGTGAAAGTGTAGAGTGCTTTATTATATTTAGATTAATCTGTACTTTGCCTGCAATTTAATAAATGTTTCTGTGGCAATTCATGCTTAGTGGTATAAAGAAAGTAATAGCACATATTTCTACATATACATAGATCTATCATAGCATAATTACAGAGAAAAAATAGAAGCATAGAATAAGAAAACTGGAAGAGATTTTAATCATTATGTGTAGTGATTATTTTTGGAGACCAAAACTTGTTTTAAGAGTTGATTAATTATATTTCAATTTAAAAAGTTTTGGGGGTTTTGTTTTTTACAAATACATATTTTTACAAATATATATATATATATATATATATATATATATATATATATATATATATATATTCTAATGAAAATAGCACATAGTCTCACTAGGAAAACCAAACATATATACAGGCTTATAAAATGTTATGTGTACTATCCATAACTCTGAAAAAAATTTATGATTCCTTAGGGCTTCATGGACCACCCAGGTGAGAACACAGTCCTAATGTGAAAAAACCGTGAGGTCAGAGGCTTTGCCTATTGGGTTTAATATTGTGTTTGAAGCACCACAATTGCACCTGGCTCATCATGGTCTTCCATAAGATTTCATTGAGTGACCCAATGGGCATACCATTAGGAAGGCTATAGATATTATTAAATTCAGTGCTTTCTCATTCATATTTTACCCATAAAACCCTTTCCTCTAATCAAACCTTAATAGATATTAAATTAGAACTGCTCTGGATGAAACTAGAATGTATCAAAGCCCAGATTCATATCCATATCCACTTGCCCCTACCTGTAAACTCTGTGTGGCACTTCAGGGAATTCTTCATTTTCTAGGTGAAGAAGTAGAGACACTAGTATATTGGTTAAGGTCAGGCAGTGAATAAATTGCAGAGCTGAGATTCTATTCCAGGCAGCCTTAATACCAAATAATGATTCTTATTGACTATGCTATAATCAAGCCTTCTGAAAAGTTTATAACCTTAAATCGAAAGTTGGCAAAACCAATGTTCTAAGCAGACTTCTTCAAAATACAAATGAAGAAACTTAGATATGTTTTGTGAAGTGACATAAGAAAAGATCTCTCGGTTTGATGTTTTTTTATGCTACTTAACACTAGAAGATGAGAATTTGATTCAACAAATTTGCATTTATCAACCTATAATGTATTTTAGGCATTTCTAAGTGTCAAAATATAGTGATTGACATTCGTTTTAAAGATATTTGTGATCTAAGAGAGAATATATAGTTGTGATAAACATGATATGTTATAAACTGATACATCTCTTTATCTCACATCCTTACTCAGGGGCCAATCTTATTGGCTATACCCTCAAAATCTGATCATTTTTTCTCTACCTCCACTGTTGCCACCCTAGTCTAAGCCTTTATTTCTCACCTAGAGTATAGCAGTAGCCTTTTCATTGGTCTTTTTGCTTTCATCCTTGCTTCCCTACAGTTTGTATTTAATATAGTAGCCAGAAAAATTCTTTTGAAACATAAGAGAGATTATGTTACTTCTCTGCTCAAAACCCCCCAATAGCTTATGACTTCTATCAGAGTAAAAAGAGCTTACAATCATAATAGGGCTCTTTATAATCTGTCTTCTGAGTACACCTCCTATCTTAACACTTTTACTACCTCATTCAACTTAGACACAATGAAACCTTGACTATTGTTTTTCAAATAAATCAACCCATCCCACCCCTGGCAATTGCCTAGGCTCTATCTTCTGCCTGATAAAGCCCTTTCCCAGATTTTTATGGTGCTCACTCCCTCACTTCAATCAGGTCTCAGCTCAAATATTACTTTCCTAATATGGCCTTCACAGACCTCCAGATTTAAACTTGCTAATCACAACCCCCATCCTAGGGTATCTCCTCATTGCGTGTATGTGTATGTAAGACTATTTTTTAGAGCAGCTTTAGGTTTATGGCAAAATTAAGGGGAAAATACAGATTTCCCATATACCCACTACCTCCATATAGGGGCCATAAACCTCCCCTATTATCAACATTTCCTACCAAAGTAAAACATTTGTTACAGTTGATGAATCTGTACTGTTACATCATCATCACCTAGAGTCCATAGAAGACATTTCAGTTGACTCTTGGTATTATGCTTTGTATGGGTTTATACAAATGTATAACAACACGTATCCATCATTATCATATCATATAGACTATTTTCACTGCCACAAAAGTCTGTGCTTTGTTGATTCGTTTCTTCTTCTTTGCTCTGACCTAACTCCTGGCAACCACTGATCTTTTAGCTGCTTCCATAATTTTGCCATTTCTGGAATCTCATATAATTGGAATCATACAGTATATAGCCATTTTAACTTGGCTTCTTTTACTTAGTAATATGTATTTAAGGTTCCTCCATGTCTTGTCATGGCTTGATGGCTCATTTCTTTTTAGAATTGAATAATACTCCATTGTCTGGATGTGCAACAGTTTATTTATCCAATCACCCACTCAGGGATATTTTGGTTGCTTTCAAGTTTGGGCAATGATAAATAAAGCTGCCATAAACATCTGTGTGCAAGTGTTCATGTGGACATGTGAACTGCTTCGGGTAAATATCAAGGAGCAAGATTGCTAGTGATTGCTATATTATAAGGTAAGACTGAGTTTAATTTTATAAGAAACTTCCAAACTCTCTTCCTAAATAGCTATGCCATTTTGCACTCCCATCCAGCAATAAATGAGAGTTCCTGTTGCTCCATATCCTGACCAGCATTTGATGTTGTCAGCATTCTGGATTTGGGCCCTTCTGATAGTGTGTTGTGGTTTCTCATTGTTCTTTTAATTTACATTTCCTTAGTGACATATGATGTAAAAAATCTTTTTATATGCTGGCTTGCCATCTATATATCTTCTTCAGTGCAGTGTTTGTTATGGTCTTTGATCCATTTTTAAATCATATTGTTTTCTTGTTGTTGAGTTTTAGTAGTTCTTTATATATTTGGATGATGGTCCTTTATCAGATATGTCTCAATATAAGAGTGTGTGAGGCAACACGCATTACGCAGAATAGTTTTTGAATCTTAATAACTCCTTTGAAAATATAGCTGTTATCCCAAAATCCAGCTGCTGCCTAAGATTGTCTTGTGTCAGATGAATATTCTCTTGGGCATATCAGACTCTGATACACCCTAGCTCTCCTCTGACATAAAAGTATTGGCAGTATGTTCAGAATGACCAGCACAGGACTTGCTCATGTCTATCCATGGATAATATATACACTTTGAAGTTCCAAAAACTGCAATGAACTCCTGGCTTTGTACCTTAACATCTGAAAGATCTGTAAAACTTCTCTGACACTGAGCATTTCTAATTTGTAAGGGAGGTGAGTGTCACTCATAAAGAATTGCTGTAAGTATTAAATATAAAAGTATTTGGAGCACCACAAATAGCTTTACTGTTATTATCTCTAATATACTTTAAGAGGTAGGAAGAATTCCTCCATAAAATCACACATTTTTCTGCTTCTAGACCCAAGAGTATTTAGCATGTTGTTATTCTGTGTCAGGACTGATTGTCAATGGCTTGGACAACTGGATTTCTACGTGTCCTCTGGGAAGCTCTTTCAAAGTCTAATTGACCTCATTATCAGAGCATGTTTCCTAATATTTGGACAACATTTTCATTTCTGTATTCCGTACTCTAATTTCTATTTATACCTCCACAGGGCAACATTAACAATCTTTCTCCTTCTGTATGTATGCCCTTCAAATATTTATGTTGTTAGTATGTCCCTCCTTAGTTATGCTCCATCTACACAGACAGTATTTAGTTCTTTTAATCTTTTCTCATAAATCAATCCCTCCAGTCCTTTAATCATGCTCCCTGATGCTCTTTGAATCTCTTCCAATTTCTTGACAGCTCTCTCGTGTTGAGATGCCCAGAACTGTTTACAGTATTCTAGGTGCTGTCTTATCAGCCTCATACTGAGCAGCTTTCTCCCCTTGATGGTCTGTGACAGCCAGCCTCCCTGCCAGCAGTTCAAGGATGCTGTTTAGAACCTCCAGTCACCATTTAAACTTGTAATATCTTTCCCCACCATTCATTACAGGCATCTTTTAGAGTTTGTTACCATTTCTAGCAACTATTATATGATGGTTACTTTTCAGAAACGGCAGGCAACAACTGTGAAGTTTACCTTTTTGAGATGATTGTCAGTGGTTAAGGCTGTAAACTTTTGCAGGGGCTCGATTACCACATAGACATTGAGAGTCCTTGCTCTGGTTTAAGACTGCCTGGAATTAACTCTCAGCTTGACAATGTCTTTGACGTCTGACCTTGACTAATTTGCCAGTGCCTCAGCTGCTGCTTCTGTCAAATGAAAAAGAACACTTATGATGCTGCTCTGAGAAACAAGTGACATGATTCATATAAGCACTTAGAATAATGACTGACACATTGGAAGCACTCAATAAACCGACATCAGCTATGTCATTTTAAATTTTTTAATTGAGGTAAATTTAGGTAGAATGCACATATTTTGAGTGTATGATTTCATAAGTTTCATAAGTATACCCCCATGTAAGCAACACCCAAGTCAAGGTATTTTTATATCCTCAGAAATTTATCCCATGTTCCTTTTCAGGAAACCACCCCTCCCTTCAGAAAAACACTTAGCTGATTTTCTTCAGCATAGCCTAGTTTTGCCAGTTCTAGAAAATAATTTGAATGGCATCATAAACTATGCATTTTTATGTATCTTTATTCTCTTACTCAACATAATAGTTTTAAGATGCATCCATATTATTTCATATATCAAAGTTTTTTTTTTTAATTTCTGAATAAAATTCCATTGTGTGAATAGGGCAACACAATTGTTCTATTCAGTTACCTGCTGATGTATTTGAATTGTTTCCAGTTTTGCACTATTATAAATAATGCTACTGTAAACATTCTTACACAAGACTTATTTGTGGATATACATTTTCATCTTATTGCCACAGGGTGAGTTCGTACACTCAATGAAACCTTTGTGAGCAGACTTAGGTCAGGATCCCATTATCGCCTATCCACCACATGCCCTGATTTTGACAGGGGATATCTCAGATCCCTTGGTGTCAATGTCAACTCATTGCCTATATCCAACATCTCTGGAAAAACCTGGATATTCTCTGCTTCCCAGTGTACAGTTACTCTAGTGTTTGCTCACAGACAATGGTGCCCTGTTAAATGTTTAATAATCAGATTATTTAAAAAAACAAGCATAAAATCAATAAAACTTTGATATATAGTGTTTACCAATATCCATGCTGTCAAATGTTTCACTCACAGCTATTTAAAGCTATCTACGTTATGTTACAGAATGTGGAGTTAGGAGGGAAAATGCATAATTTGCTCTTGATGGTAGTGCAAGCTGACTCCAGCACAGCTCTGGCAATATGTTTCTGTAAAGAAAAAAATGAGAAATATTTATTGCATATATTTGTAGAGTGTTATAGGTTTCCTTGACAAGACAACCCTATCTCTCCCCTTCTCTTATTGACCTCAGACTGTAAACTGAATAAGTGATCATGATTTTCCATTGCAGCAGCTGACATAGCTTTCTTATGACTAGCTCCTAAGGTCTTTTGGTTTATATAATCAAGAAATATGCTTGTGAGGTTTCCATTTATATCAGTCCTAGAAACATCATAATTTACTGTCCATTTCCACAAATCCAAAGTAGTTAATGGCCTTTTGAATGTGAACTTGACCTTGCTTCCAATTATGGTAAAATCACCTTGTGTCTGGTGATGCTGAAAGTTGGTCTTTTCTATCCTAAAATTCTATCATCTATTGAAACTACAGATCCTAGTTCCATGATAGCATCTTCTGATCAATAGAGTACAGCCAATGACAACAAAAACAGCAACAAATGAGTTTCTCAGTGATGCTAACTCACCACTCACCTTAGAGCATTTTTTGTTTCTTTCTTGAAGAAAAGACCCCCTGGAATCTCCTTGGGAACACTTGATAGTTCACTCAGTAGCTTTTCTGTTCTTACCTAATATGTCTTCCTAATATGTCCTTGTTAGTATGTTCACTTACTCTGCCAAGGGCACTCTGGCCTAGCCACCTTATTTATCATACCCTATGGATGTATCCAAGCTTCTATGATCCACCTTTGTAGAATCATAAGACTGGCTTTAAGTGCCTCTTCCATGATGTTATATCCCAAGTCACAAAAACGTTCTCATATCAAGAAACTCCAACTCTCCCTTACCCAGCCTTACATCCCATGTTCAAGATTCACTGACATTTTCCCTTCACATCCTCTCAATACATATTAGTCAGGTTCTGCTGCTTTTGTGTTGAACAAGCTCTCTCCTCTCATATACCCATTCGGGCTATGCTAAGATAGGACTGTAGCTACTGGTGCAGAGGCAATGGACAAAACTCTTGAGGAGGAACATTATACTGAGAGACATCTTTTTGAAGTATCTGTTTTAAGTGATAGCTTTGTGTGGTGTCTGGGCAATGAGAGTCTGCTCTTCTTTAGCAAGGAGAATGAAGCTATTTTCTCCAATCTGTAGAGGGCAGGATCATCTAGGAACTTAACTTTCTCAGAGTATTTACTCAGATATCCCCTTTCCAAGTCTTTGAGTTCCACTCCTTATCAGAACACAGAATTGGCATAAAGGACCCAATTGGACTAAGTGTTATATCTCCTTTGTAGTTCTTTAAAGTAACTGTGTATCTAATATTATCCCTGATTTTCATGATGGTGTGCCCTCTGGCTGTTAGAATTGAGTAAGTCATATTAGCTTCCTTCTTTATTACTTTCTTTTAAGAGAGTTTTGGTTTTTGAGAAAAGCATTAGCCCAACTTTTGTGTTGATAATTAATCAGCTTCTTCTAGATTAAAAATATTGCCAAGGAGTTTTTTTTTTTTTTTGGCTTTCACAGGACACCCTGAGTTGATAGTGAGTATAATAATCCTACATTTTTGTAAATTCTCTAGACCTCTAAGGCACTTACCAAAATATATCAAATTCCATCACCTTTATAATGACCATTGTCCCCATATATTTTGGATGCTATGACTGTTGCATAAGCCAGCACTTCCTCTTTCATCTATGTCTCATTTCAATTTATCATGGGTAAAATCTTAGTAATTGTGATGCTACAGTATGACAGGGGTTGTAGCAACCCTCAAAAGCAGCAGTTAGCCCCCTGTTTGTGTCTGATCAGTGATTGCTCCAATTCTAGAATACCATTCTGAGGATAATTTTCTAGAACCACTTCTATCCCCAAAAGTAGATTCTGAGACAGAGACTTGGGAGCAGATAATTCATTTGGATGACAATATCAGAAGCACTATCATGAGGGTTGGAAAAGTGAGATAGAGAAAAGAGAAATAAAATATCCATTAATGATTAAGTCATGCCTGTAAGCTACCTGAACATTCAGAGTAACTTTGCAGAATGTGCCTAGAATTGTCATGCCAAGGGATGGGGAACCTGAGATATTCATCTACTGACACTCATCCCTCACTGGCTAAGGGCTGCCCCTGGGAACAACTCTCTGACATCTCCTGGATACTCTGGCTGCTGCCTGTGGCTCTTGATAAAGGCAAGTGAAAAGTAGAGAGATGTAGGCACTTGAGTGGGGGAAGCTCTTAGTCTCATGGAAGTCCCCACTTCACTTGCTAATAAACTTAGGTGGACCAAAGAGATGGCAGGTGGATCATCAACAGCTGTCTGCAATAAGGATTAAATAAGGTTTAAATCTCAGAGGAATATCTGTCACATAGTAAACACTATTATTATCTTCAATATTTTTTACCATTATCTGTTTTTACACTTTAGCTCCTTTACTGAGGCTACACATACTCCAAAGGAGAATCCACATTGCTTTCATCACTGAGACCATAAAAATGCTGAGTCCAGTTCTTCATACAGTGTAACTGCTTAGTAAACATCATTTGAAGGAGTGTTTTGAAGGAGGTGAAATGAAGCAAGAGCAACCAGCTTCTAAAAAAAACGATAATTAAGCTTATGGCTGACAAGAGTGTCAAATACGATTGAGCAAAACAAGCAATGGTGATGGAGTTGAACTACAAACTTGCTTCAGATTATGACCATAACACTTCCTACCCCAGTGAGTTGGGGCAGCTCTAAGTAGAAACTTTCTTATCTGCCCTACAAGAGGCATAATGTTCTCTGCATAGACTGATTGTGAGGACTTTGGTACAAGGCTGCTAGAGGGTACACAGTAGCTTCATCTGAGCTCCCCTTCCTTATTTCTCTCTTTTAAGAGTTTTGACAAAAGCATCAGCCACACTTTGGATTCTGTACTGCTAATGAACCAACCTCCGCAGAAACAGCCTCCTCAGAGTCTGGCTTTTAGAATCAGAAAATCCTGACTTTCAATGGCCGTCCTGCTACTTATTAGACATGTGACTTTTTTGAACCTCATTTTTCTCACCTGTAAAAAAAAAAAAGAGTCCTGGTATTATCTACCTCATGTGAAGATTCAGTGAAATGCAGAATGCGGTATACAGTGTTCCTCTTAGTACTTGGTACATTGTAAACACTTACTAGTTATTTGCTACCATTTTGTGTCAGTCACTTCTCTGGGTGCACAGTCTTTCCACAGACTTTCAGCATGGCAAGTCTTCCCAGTGCCTTTGTTCTTCAGTTTCCCAGGTAACTTAGGAAACACTGTGGTCCTGTCACTGGTTTCTGCTCAGTTTGATTCTGTTCTGTGCAAATACTTCTGTTAACCCTCAGTATGGCACTTGACAGTAGCAACTTTGAAATTCCTAATAGTTGTCAACAGGTAAAGACAGAGTTTGGAAAAGGAAAGAGAATTATTAGAAGTATATAAATAAAGGCGGAGAGGGAGGAAGCTTTGTATATGGAAACGTTAAGTGAGTAGAATTATTTATGTCTGAGTTATTATGTGTCTCAGATTATAGCCAATAAGGATTTAACATTGCTTATGATAAAAGATTAATGTGAAATAAAACTGTTAAAATAGAAATAAGAAAAAAATGAATCAAAAAGAAAGAAGAGTATTTAAATTTACCAAAAATCTTAGACTAATGTAATTAGTATAATAGGCTTTTTGCAATTGGTTATTCAGTGACCAAGAAAACTAGAAACTGACTAGAAGGAATAGCAAGCTATTAGTAAAAGAATCACCACCACCACCCCCCAAAAAATCAGGAGATCTTGGTTTGAAACCTGAAGTTTTACTGGTTAGGAAAGGGTTTTGAGACTAAAAGACTGTCCACCTAGTCGTGTTTTTCCATATGTAAAGAGTTTGTTAGAGTTAGTCTTTTTCAATATTTTATTGATAACCTATCACTTTTGTTTCTTCAATAAAATATTACCCAGACCCCAATTCATCAATAGATAAAAATGGAGCTGGAAGGTTAAAAAGGCCATATGGTTCTTATCTGTCTTTTACACATTGTGGTCACCTCAAAATCATATTCAGAGACCCTCAGGAAATCATTGGTTAATACAAAGTCCTTTCACTATTTGTGATTAACAATATGTAGTTACATACCATTGTGAAATATATTCATGATATGTAATCTAGTCATTCATTGGATCAGGAAATCAATAAAACATTACATGGAGCCCAAAACAAACATCTTAGGTCCCATGCTAAGTGGTAAGGGCATGGTCATGAAAACAACAGACATGTCCCCCAGTTTCCTGTTCACAGTAAAGATAAAACATCAGCCAAGTAATTTAACACGTGATAAAAGTTATAAAGAAGTTCATGGATACTGTGTGCCAGGCACCATACTCTATCTAAGGTAGGCTACCAAAGGAAATTATGCACAATTTTACATTCAATGTTGACTTCTTTTCTTCATGAAACAAAGCATAGCACTTTGTTGCTAAGGAACACTTGACCAACACTATTCCTGGAAGTACTCGGGGTGAAAATCAATTCAGGTTAATCCCTCCCCTGATATGTCAAGGTGTACACTCCCTGGAGACAGAGGTCAAGTATGAAGACAAATTTCTACTATAACGATCTTTGATCTCTCCAGACCCGGCAACCCTATATTCATCATTTTAGCTCTAATAAACGGCACCGTGCCTGGCATGTGGTACTTAGTAGGTTGCTTCTGTGTGATTCTATTTTTTATTTTCTTTAAATGAATAAGAGAAGTTATTTTCAGAATTTGCAGCTTGTGAAAGCAGCAATGATATAATAACATTATACGAGACTGAGGAAAGGAAATAAGCATATTTACGAAAATGAGCTTAAAAAGAACCCCAAATCCCCTGTGTAAGAAAAGTGAGGAAGTAGCTCTATGTGGATATGTAATTTTAGTAACCAGGTTGTCAAAGATTTGAGTAACCAGAGATGGAGATAGTACGAGAACTCAAGCATGGCTGCACATACTGTGATATAAATCCCTAAAACTTTTAATATATGAACACAAAATAATAAAAAATAAAGAAGAAAGAAGAGAAAAGAGATGAGCACTTACATGTAGCTAGATATCCAAGTGCACGCAGCAATGTGAGGCGTGTGTACATTCTAGATGGACACATGGAATATTACCTCACTAAGTTGCACATTATCCCACAAACACTCACTTAGCACCTACTCTGTGTCATGCACTGGTGAGCAAGGGGGGTGAAAATAGCAAGCAGCACCATCACCTCATTCTTGGCGACTGCTGTGCTGCTAGTTGGAACCTTTATCAAGTGTCAGCAAGGAAACCTGGCATTTATCAGGGTGGGTGCTGCGCTCTGCTCTGCTGACAGGGTAGATTCAATATATGTCATCCCCACTGTGCTAAGATGTTTTAATGGCTTGCTCTTTCTTTTCTCTCATCACCCAGGAGACTTTTTTTTATTTCATCAGTCCCTTTTTCCCCTCCCCCAATTGTTCTTTCACATTTTAATCATTCCAATCTCTCCTATGCACTAAGTTACCTAGGTGTGTGACTTTCAAGAAGTTACTGACTCGGTTTCTACATAACTATCCACAAAAAGTCAGAATCAGCTACATTATCCCTGAAGTCTTACCCAGATCTTTTTGTTGTTAAAATTGTAAAATTCTTTTTTACAATTGGAAGCTACTGCTTCCAGTCCGATTTAGCTTGTATTCCACCCGAAAGCAGAGCCTGAGACAAGGGCTTTCGTGGAGGTCATTTTTGGAGGTCATATTTTGAGTCATTTGATCCGGCACTATACTAGTGGAGGATTTGGAGAAATGTAACAGGATTGGAGGGTTAGGGAGCTGTAACATGGAGAAGGAAGGAAAGAAGCCAATCCAAAGGTTATTAGAGCTGGTTACTATTATGGAAAGCTGGGGCATAGTCCTGTTGATGATAATCCAAGACACTTTATGAAATATGCCTCTGAAATGTCTTAGACTTAGAAAAAGGAAATATTTACCCACTAGCTCCAGCCCCATTGATCAAAGATTACCCCAGGAAGTGGTAACACCTTCACACTTCCCAGTGTGTGTGGGGGCACCAGAAAAAAGTAAGAGACACAGAGTGCAGCTGAGATTGAGTGCTGTTAGGCTACACCTGAGTACTGCTGGTTGCTATAGTAAAGATCAGAGAAAAACGATGGAGTAAGAGAATATGAAAAGGAGATAATAAATAGATATCTTAGACAGAAACCATTGCATTCCTCAATGTTGTCCAAGTGTCGATGTCAAGAGATTGTAATCTGTCAAATGAACTTTAACAGGGCGATGAATATATGAGAACTGAGTCTGGAAATGTGGATATCCACCATTTTCACAAATGTACTGTCTTCTTGTTGGAGTGGGCTCCGTTGCCAACTCCCATTTGGGTTCATCATAATATTCATGGTTATTATTAAAGAACAGCTACAATGTGCCAAGCCCTGTATTAGGCACTTTACATACAATATCTGTGTGTGTGTGTGTGTGTGTGTGTGTGTGTGTGTGTGTGTGTGTTTCAAAATGGCAGAAAATAAAAGCTTGTGGAATTTGGACAAAAGATGTAAAGGAATCACTTACATGTGACTCCAGCGTCGAGCAGGTGCAATACTACATGGCCGTATTATGTTTGACATCAGACTTAGCCCTACAGGGGAGATGAATATGCTTCAACAGTTAGATGATTATGATAATGCAAACTGGGATTTATTATTTTGTTTGTCTTATTCAGGGCGGAATTTGATGTGATTGCTGCTGCCGCTTCAGTGCTAAGTAATGGAGGCTGAAATGTATTCCCTCAAAGATGCTTCAGGAACATCCACTGGGGACTGACAGAGAGAGTCACTGGGTGTCACTGTTGAGTCATATGAATGCAGCTCTGTGCTTGCTTAAAGAAGTCTGATTCCTTAAACAAGCTGGGAGCTGGAGGTTTGGGGTGGCTGCCTGTCCCCTTCTTGTCAGCATCTCTTCATTAGGGTCAAGAGAAATTGTACGACTCCCCATTTTACCCAGGAGAAGTATCAGGTCAGATGTGCCCGTGTCAGTTTGAGCCTTAGCTGGCTCAGCTACTGCTTAATGAGCTGATCTATCCTCGATCTGCCTGGTGGTGCTATGATAGGGGTCTGCTTTTATGCATCAATACAGCAAGTGATCACCCCTACTGGCAGCCAAAGGCACTCTCCCAATCACACCCAGGGCCTGTGGAAACTTATAGCTCTCTTCACAGCAGACAAACCCTTCCATTCCACAGTCAGAGTTTGGTCCAGATTCGACACAGTGATGCCAGTCTCAGTAAAAGTTCAGTGGCACATTTCAGTTTTTTATGGAAGAGCTGAATTTGATGGAAATAAAGACAGGTGGAGTTGTAGGCACCTAGTATGTTGAAGGGAAAATTGAGAAATTGACCAAAGGACAGAAAAGCCAAGGATGAGATGGCCGGGAGACTTAGCAACCTTCCATCCAAAAACTGACCCTGTTACTGACCTGGCCTGACTCACACATAGGTCATGCATTTTTGTTATCTTGGTGACTGAATATTCTGTGTAAGACGGTCACTCAAGTCCTTTGGCAGGACTTTGTCCTCAATTCCTTTAGCAGAACTTACTAAAAGTGCAAACCCCAGTCTCACATCCCAAGAACTTTTTCTAGATGTCTGAGCAGAGCCCCAGGCATCAGCATATTTTTAAACTCCGCATGTTATTAAAGCATATCCAGAGAATACTCTTCCAGGACTATCTATAGATGATGTGCTTTCTGAAGATTATGCTCCACATTTTTTTTTTCATTTTTGCTTCCCCAAGAATTTAACAATGAGCTGTGTCCAAAGAGATCTTTCCAAAATATGACCACTCTGTTCTCTCCAGTGGCTAATCACATGTAAATCAAGTCTAAACTCATTGTCTTATTATTTAGGTCTGTCTTATAGGCCTCTGCCTCCTTGCAGGTCAGTATATTTTCCATCTTCACACTAAATATGCTGCCATACTTTATACCCATGGTTCCCCACTTGGCTGCACACTGAAATCACCTGGGGAGCCTTAGAAACATGGATGCCTGGATCTCACCCCCAGGAATTCTCTTTTAATTGGTATGGGAAGGGACCAAGGCATCAATGGCTTTCAAAGCTCCCCAGGTGATTCTAAAGAGACACAAATTTAAAAATCACTATTCTGTGATATTCATCTTTCTAGAATGCATTTATCTTTTCTTATCCTCCTTTGACCTACCTGTAGCTGTTAATTCTTTTAGGCTCAACCTACTCGGTACCCCCTTGATTAACTCATCTCTGAACATACTCCCCAAACAAATTAAAGATATTTCTCTGAGGTTTCGTAGCACTTGTGTACACTATAGGGTACTAGATTGGAAATATCTATATGTCATTTTTTTGGTCTCTTGACTATAGACTCAAACTCGGGAAGCAAATGAAACATATTTGTCATCATGTGTCCAGCACATGGCACAGAGCCAGCACCTAGTCATAGGTGCTCAGGAAGTATTCACAAGACAGCACTATTAATGACGAAGTGTGTGAATGAGGTAATGAGGGATCAATCCATGATAATGATAATGTATCATCTTTATCAGAAATTTACCATGAATATGGCCATATTCAAATCATTATATAGGCATCACCTCATTTCACACTCACAACAGCCCTACTAGAAAAAGTGATAATATTTTATAGGTAAGGAAACATAGGTGTAGAGTGGATGCCACAGATGTGACTTGAAGCCTGGTCTACCTGACTCCATGTTTAGTTACTCTACTGATGGTCTTCAAAAAATAAAAATGGGAAGCTGCTTAACCAAATTTTCTTACTGTTGCTTTTACTGGACGCTTTTTGCCAGGCACTATATCAGCTCTTTAAATACTTCGTTCTGTGTAACTCATACAACAATTCTTTAAATAAGTATTATTAGTGCCATTTAATTGATAAGAAAACCAAGTCTCAGAAAGAGGCCTTATAAGAGTATGGCAAATTCTGGATGAAATGCTATGGCTCTATGGCCGTTTGGTTTCAATACTCAGGTTACTGTGTTATAATAATCAATGAGGATGAAAGGAGTGGGAGGAAGAGAGGGTAGGAAGAAGGGAAAGAGAGAGATTGAAATAGAGACATCTGATGCATTCATGCCTTTTTGGACTTATTTTGATGAGAACAAAATCACTCAAGGACAGCTTCCTTTGTCTCTGTTCCCTAAGTCTTTGGTACCAAAGGGAGAAAAAGGTGAAATGACTTTTCTTTAGAAGAGAATGGTCAGTTATTCTGATCCTACCAAGATACCTAAAGTGTAACCAAGTTTTTGTACTGATGTCCTTGGAATTTCTTTCTCTAGGAAATTAACCAGAATGTTAAAGCCCAGGGGCTTTGGTCCTTTTTTTTTTTTTTTTTTTTTTTTTACTTTTTTAAAAGATGGGCACCTGAGGCCTGCAGAGAAAGAAGGCTTGGCAAAGATCACATTGCAGAATCGTGGCCAGAACGTGGCTCCCATTATTACAAGTCCAGAGCTTTTATCCACAGGTCGACTCAGTGATTAAAGGAGCCATTGTTAAACAGGATGAATATTTTAAAAACTACTTGGCATTTTTTGGGTTGTAAAGTCCTCTAAGTGCCTGTTGCTACCACATAACAAGGCTTGTTTGCTCTGTGGGGTCTCGGTAATAGGGTAAGTAGGAGCAGACGGAGGTAAGGTGTAGATTCCTTTCCCTCACTAATGTGAACATATGGTCAAAAATGGGACGCAAAGAGTGGCTGCAAAGAAAGGCGAACCACGGTCTCCCTGCTGTGGAAAGACACTAGCCTTTGAGAATGTTGTGGAGACATCTGGAAATTCAGTAGATGAGACCCGGATGAAGACAGGTCAGGCTTCTTAGGACCTGGTCAAAGTTGTGCGAAGAACACCAGATTGACAATCAAATTACTTCTAGCGCTTCCAGGAGCTACAACCTTAGGAAAGCCAATAAAACCTTCTGTGCTTGTGTTGTCCCAGGTACAAAATGGGAGTTATATCTGCCAATCTGTAAACATATTCGATTCTTGAATAAATTTTCTCATGGCATTTTCTTTAGTCTGTTCTCTTTCTTATTTCTTTGACCATCACCTTTTTTTTTTCAATCCTCAATCCATAACAAAGTTGTTGTTTTATAAATCTGTCACCAGTCTCTCAGCAGGAGGTCATTTTTCCCTCTGTTCTTCTTCCCAGTGTTTTTTATATGTCTTCGCTGTAGCTTTTACTTGCAATTAGCTATCAGTGTGTCTGCCTACCCTGCTAGATTGTCAGGTCTTCCTAGGCAAAATCTCTGTTTTGACTATTCCTATGTCCTTCAGCAGAATCTCACAATTCATTTGCATAGAGTGAATTCCTATACGACATTGGTTAAATTGAGTTGACTATAGGTACCACCTGTGTTTTCTCAGTCATTGAGTCTAAAAAATGTGGTCATCCATTTATGAATGATTTGGGAGAATGACTGGAGAATTGTTTGGAAATTTATCATGCTGTCGTAAAGAACATGGAACCAGAAGTCCTGGATGTGAGACTTTACTCAAGGATATAGGATATATGGCATTAGGCAATCAGTTCACTTTTCTGGGCCTCAACTTATTTATCTGTAAACTGGGGATCATAGTATCTGTCCCTGTCCTGCCTATTTCACAATATTAATGTGAAGATTAAACAAGATTACATTTAAAAGCATCTTACAAACTGTATCATACCATAAACAGGCCAAGGTTTAACATTATTTTTATTAGTATTATTATTACTACATCATAACTATGTAAAATCTCTTGTGCTCTAAATAACTATAATTCTTAACTCTATGGATTTTTTTTTTTTTTTTTTTTTAGTGACAATGGTAAAAGAGAGAGACTTGTATTATAAGGAAATGATCATAGTCTCCTAATATACCCTGAGAAGTTCTTAATGGAACAGGAACTCAACTTGAAAATCCCTAGGGCATTACCAGAGACAGGAATAACATGTATTGGAAACTTCAAGTGACCTGCGGCTGCTCAGGAATAATAGTAGAGATAAGAATGAAACGGAAGGTGGCAGAACATTTCTCTTAAGCTGATATTAATCCTTGCCTCCTCGCAGCAATTCACAATGTTTTGATGTACCTGTTGATGTTTCTGTCTACAAATAAGCCTTTGTCATTTTAGTGACTTCGAATTATGACTCTGAGAAGTTGGGCATGGTTCAAAGACAAGTTAGAGAAGTGGTTCTGTAATAAAACTTGAACCTTGCTTTTCTTTGAATATGGCCTTGAGTCATTCATTTCTGTTATGTGAACCTGTTTTCTCATCTGTGAAATGAGTATGCAAATAAAGACAGTAGATCCTACCCATGGAATAATTAGTACTGTGTTGTAACTCTGCGGTGGTTACTGTGTATCTCGTGCATAGCTGAGGACAGAGGCCCAGGGAGCTTAAGTAACTTCTTTTGCTTTTATGAGCCTTTCCCTCATTAAAAAATAAAAATAAAAAATAAAAGATTATTGAAATATTTATTTTAAATGTATTGCTACAAAGACAGATGCCATCTATTCTTCGAGTCTGGGAATTAGTTGGAAGAGGATGGGGCTAGGATTTGGACAAAAGTTTATTGGAATCCAAAGCCTGTAATTTTCAACTACAAAGTGTTACACAAATGTCAGTTGTCGTTGCTATTACACATTCAGACTGCCTGGGTATTTAAGGAAAAATTTCATCTACTGTGATTCCAGAAGCCTAAGCGTAAGTGAGACATTTCTGATCATTTTCTAAGCAAATTTGTGAAAGCCTCACACGTGCCTACTTGGGAATTAAGAAAGACAGAAATTTCTCCATAGAGTTTGTCGGGACATGAAGACAACAAAAATGTTATTGAGCTAAACACACAATGTGTTAGTCACTGCAACACCTTCTGCTGTTCGCTGGACCATTTTTATTCTTTATTAATCTCTCTCAATATATTTCTCACTGCTCCAATCTTTGTTTCAGATATCCACCCACCCTTTGTTAAACGCACACTTCCTCTTCTACCTTGCATGGTACAAGGGAAGTAGGCAAAACAAAGCTGGCATGAAGATAAGGCTGCATAATGCATAGGTCCTTTGTCATTATGGACCCCTTTTCTCACCCCCCCAAAACAAATGAAAAATATAATTTATGACTATATTGGTTTAAAGGTGGATAAAATCCAGAATTCATCCATTATACATTCATTATGATTATATTACTCCTAATTTTAAAATAAATCAAAATCGAGACTTTATGGTTCCCTGAAAGTATCATAGGTTGTACCTGTTTTGCCTAATGGAAATATTGACCATGAAGGAAGTGCTCAGAAAAGAAAATGTCACAGGATATGAATCCCTTTTCAGAAACTTTACAAGTGTAACCTCGAGTAAGTATAAAGAACACTACACCCTCAGTTTCTTCCTCTGCAGACTAGAAGAATAATGCCTGACTTTGCTGGATTAAAAACATAGCAAGAAATGAAGAACAGACTGGGTTACAGTATAGGTTCTCATTGATTCCTGGGTCCGGGGATTCCAGGTTCTTCCTATTGGCCAGTTTAGATCATACATACATCTGTGCAGGTAGCCAGAGCAGTGAGATAAAATGATTGACTGTGCTCACAGAATCACACACCGCTTCCCCAAAGGGGGAGGGTGTCTCTCATGGTCAGATGAAAACAAACAAACAAACAAACAAACAAATAAACAAATAAAAAACAAACACTCATATCCATTAAAATCATTATTACCATTGAGACTGAAATTAGAAAGATAAATTCACTTCCTCTTCCCTCCTAAGGCATCCAACTAAAAATTTCACTCTAGATTTATATGAATTCATTTGAATAAAACCAGTCAACCAGTAACTAGTTCTTCTAATTAAACTGGCCTTTTCCACATGGATATAGGGAGAGACAGTTGACAAATGTCTTGCTCAAGTCCAGACACTTCTTATCTACTAACTCTCTCTGGTCTAGTAAACTTAATATAGGAGAAAATGAGGTTAGTTTAACACAGTGCCAGCTCCAAAATTTCTGTATGGAAGGCAGCAATTAATTTGGATGCAAGAAACTTCTCCTAAAGCTGTTTGCAGAGCACGTATCCTATATTTCTTTATGAAAATAATAACTAGAGGTGATTGATGAAGATTATGAGAAAGCTAAGACATTAAGACCCTTTCAGAGCACCTCTAAGGCATTGCCCACCTCCAGGAGTTTTGCCTAATAAAACTTTTCTCAGGTCTAAGAGTCATTGCCTTCCCTTTATTAATTACCAAATCCAGATAACTGAAGATAACAAGATGTATGTGGCATTCCAGTTCTCTCAGGAACATCCTCACCTTTTCATAAACTTATTGTCCTTGAATTATGCTTTAGGTGGGTGTCCAAACCATCAGTCTGTAGTCTGCCATTTTATTTCCATATCATATGTTGAAAATAAGAACATATGTTTGTCTCTAATCTTCCATTCCCTCTCTTGATCTTCTGGTGTATTTTCCAGTTCAGCAGAGATCCTCGTGAATAGTTCATAGATAACAGAGGCCTGAATAAATTGTATTCTCCTTCAAAAGTATTTCTATGGTGCTGTGGGGAAGAAGAAAAATGTGAGTTTGGATTTACAAAACCTAGACCAAGTGAGCAAGCAAACTCCTCTTAGAGTTTGGTCATCTGTAAGATGGTTCAGTAATAACTGACTTGCCTACCATATGGGGTTTGTGTGAGATTTAAGTGAAATTTTGTTTATGGATACACTTCAAAGTTAGCAAAATGATATATTTTGTACAAAGCAGGAAGCTATAATTATTGCTATTATCACTATATACCTTCTATCTCCATACCACCAAATACCTGCCTACTAACCAGATTTTCATTCTCTACTGTTCCACAACCTCACATCCCGAACAACACACTGACAACACTGTTTGTACGTCCCGTGGAAGCATTTCAACTATGTCATTGAATGATGTACATTTATATTTGATTGCTACTACCTTGGACAAAGGTTGATGGCTATTTTATCCTTAAGATGCAATTTTCTTTTCTTTCTTTCTTTCTTTCTTTCTTTCTTTCTTTCCTTCTTTCTTTCTTTCTTTCTTTCTTTCTTTCTTTCTTTCTTTCTTTCTTTCTTTCTTTCTTTTTTTCTTTCTTTCTTTCTCTCTCTTTCTCTCTCTCTCTCTCTCTCTTTCTTTCTCTCTTTCTTCCTCTTTTTTTCTCTTTTTCTCTTTGTTCTTCTTTTAAATCTGTGTTCTTTAAATGGAGACTTTAAATCAGAGAATTGTTTTATTTTACACATTTTTCCCTATAAAATAGCTGCTAGTATAAACTGCAATAATGAAATTCCATAGTCAGAAAGAATGGTGTTTCTGGGATAGATACCTAGTTGTGAGGAGGAGGTGGGAGGAGCATTTTTTTAAAAAGGAAGCATTTCAGATCAGTACAGTTTCATTGTCTGTATTTCCCTTTCATTGCTATATCAGAAAAGAAGGCAAGCTAAGGTCCCGTAAAATTAAAGAGACACAAGCATGAAGGAGAAATACTAAATTGAGCTTTTGTTGGAAATTGTTGAGGAGGAGGGAAAATCGCCTTTCAAAGCTTCAAGTGCTTTCATAAATTTCCCTTAAAACATTTCCACTGACTTTCTTTACTTCTCTCCTCTTTAAAATGTAAATCACATTTTAAATTTATTTTTTCTAATATCATTCTGAAAAGTCATTCACAAGTTTATTCAACGAGAGCTCAAGGGGAAACAGACAAATGAAAACACATTCTTCGATTGACAAGATTTGTTAGTCATAAATGAAATCATGCAAATGAAAACACTAAATAAACTATCATCTTTTATACATGCAAAAGTTTATCAGTCAAGTATTGATTTGTTGAGATTCTTATATGTGTGATAAATGAAAGAGCAAATGTAAAGTGATTTTTGACACATAATAAACCTCAAATAAATATTAAAGTTCCTCCTTTTTTGTTGGTAAAATAGCTTTGTTTGGGTGTCATCTATAGGGCAAGTTATATTTGAGAAAAAATGTCTATTTGTTGTTGCCAGCCTTTTTTTTTTTATCAAATATGTATTTTTGCATCAAGGTCACAATGATTGATTGTGTACTGGAAGTTGGCAACCCTTCAGAATGGACTTGTAAACTCGTTCATCTCATTTTGTTTGGCAACAGATATCAAAGGTCTTAAAAATTTTTTTATATTCCCTTTGACCCAATAATTTTACTTCTGAGAATGTACCCTGAGATAATAATCTTAAACTCAGAAAATTTCATGTACTAAGATGTTTACCACAACCTATTTACCATGAAAACTCGTGAACAAGTTTTAAATATAAATTTCGTATATAACAATAGAGGAATGATTCCCTCGAGGTGCAGGCCAGTAGCCATTTTGCTGACTTATGTGCCCATGAATCATCAGCCCCTCACAAAATGGTTGTGAACATCTAATACGTCCTGGCAAAATGAAGTACTTTTACTATGTAATCAATTTTGAAATTATGTGAAGTAAAATAAGCCAGTCACAGAAGGACAAACACTAGATGACTCCACTTCTGTGAAGTATTTAAAACAGTCAGACTCATAAAAGCATAAAAAAGAATGGTGGTTGCCAGGGCATGGTGGGGGAGGGGCTGGGGAGAAGTAGTTGCATGAATATAAACTTAGAGTGAGATGAATAAATTTCAGAGATATGTTGTACAACATAGTACTTATAGTTAACAATGCTGTACTGTGCACTTCAAATTTTATTGAGAGGATAGATCTCAAGTTCTGTGTTCTCACCACAAAGAAGTGGGGCAGTTTGGAACTTCTGGAGGTGGTGGTTCTGTTTATTATCTTGATTGTAGTGATAGTATCACAGATGCATGCATATGTTCAAACTCATCTAATTGTATACATTAAATATGTGCAATTTTTGTGTACCAATTATACCTCAGTAAGCTGTCAAATCATAAAACTAAAAGATGATTCTAAGAGTTGTTCAACAACTAGGAAAAAAATGAAGCTTATAGATAGATAATTTGTATTAACTAAGAAATATTTTATGTTCTAATTTAAATGTAGAAAAAGATCAGTACAAAATAAATGTATTATAAAATTGCAGTATATTCTACTAGATAATAAATGTGATCTAAAATATTTAATGTAAGACTACGGCCATGCCACCCTGAACAAGCTCGATCCCTTCTGATTTCGGAAGCTAAGCATGGTCTGGCCTGGTTACTGCTTGGATGGGAGACCACCTAGGAAGAACAAGTGCTATACTCGTAAAAAAATGAAAAAATAAGGGATTGTAAAATGACAAGGTCCTTGCAATCTGTGAGGTCAACCAAGGGTTGCCTTGCCTAAAATAAAATATAGAAAATATAAAATAAAATAAAATATAAAATAAAATAAAAATATTTAATGTAGTTATTATAATATGTAAGACTGAAAGGAAACAAAATATTTATGGTTTACTCTGACTATTGTTCTAAATCTTCTCAGTTTCTTAAAACAATGACCAGTTACTACTTCTATGATGAAAAATAAAACAAAGTTTATGTGGGACATTTCTGTTCTTCTTAAGTGTTCTGTGTAGGAGACTGCTTCTGATGTCTGCTCTCACACTAGGCTGTGATGAAATGAGGTGGGAAGCCTCTTGGTGATATCTTTACTGAGTCTCTAGTTCTGTGCTCCTCGCTGGAATTTAAGTTCTTCAAGGGCAGCAGGGCAAAATACACTCCGTATCTTCTTTATACAGCTACAAACTACCCTGGTAGTTGGTTTATAATACGCTCTCAGTAACATCTGTTTCATTTATTAATGGATAAATGATTCCAAGAATACACTGACTCTTATTTTCAATTCTCAATAGGAAAATAATAATAATAACCTCATAGTTAAAGCAACAGGAGCATACAAATTCATGCTTGCTTTATTATTTCAAATTGTTAATCAAAAGTTTGATTTATTTTTTTAAATGTTTTAGTTCACTCTTTCATAATACAAAAATAATGTGTCATTGTGGTAACAAGTATATAAATATATAACAAGTTGACAAACATTTTTTCCTGAAATTCTAAAGTAATTAACCAAAGATATGCTATATATCACATTTCTCAGACCTAAGCAAGCTAAGCAAGCATTTGTACATAATTACCAGTTTTACTTGTTCATTTTTAAAACTTATTATTTTAAAATAATCATAGATTCATAGACATTACAACAATAGTACAGACAGGTCCAGTGCACCTCTTACTTGGTTTCTGTCAATAATAATAGTCTTGCATAACTATAGTATAATATCAAATCCTGGAAATTGTCAATAGTGCAGTCAGGGATGTTATTCAGTTTTCACTAGCTTGACATATATTCCTGTATTCCTCTGTGTGTGTGTGTGTGTGTGTGTAGTTCTATGCAATTCAATTCATATTCATAGATTCATGTAATTACCACTATAGTCAAGACACAGAACTGTTACATCACTATGAAGTTCCCTTGGGGCCACCCTTTTGTAGTCACACCCATCTTCATTCCCCCTGTCTGTAACCCCTACCAACCGTAAAACTGTTACCTGTCTCTAAAATTTTTT